>UXGD01005174.1:0-15165 GCA_900474315.1 Torymus auratus
TTTTGAGGTTATAGAGTTTTGTTACATCAGGGTACCTCTACATGATGGGGCTGGAAAGGTGTCAATATTGAGCGGGAAATTTAAGTGAAGTTGTCATCTTTTACTCTAAGTAATTGTATGTTGTATTGTAAAATAATCATCTGTGTTGCTGAAGACAACGAGAGTGTTTATCTATAAATCCCTATGAAAATGAATCAAATAGCAACAATTTTAATCGAATAAGTGAGCGTCATTTCGAATTTCCCGCTTAAAACTGGCGGTTTTCATACCCCATGTAAAGGTACTTTTAGAGATACAATTTTTGTAGAAGAATTGTTGTACAATTGATACATTCTTAAAATATATCTTATTTAATTTAATTAATATACAGGACTATTGTATGCATGTCTTCAACATATTTTATTTTGTCAAGTAGAATTTTTTTTTTTTTTTTTTTTTTATGAGGTATCAACTACGTAACCGGACTACGTCCTCGATGTTGTAATTTAAAATATATAATATAAAATTTTTAAGGCTTCAAAAAAGAGCAGAAGCAAAACGAAGTAAAGGAGCGCAAACTAATGGAACACATCATGGTACAATTCACGTTCGTCATCGAAAAGAAGATTCAGATAGAGGAGAAGGTGATGAAAATTGTGTTTTTTCAAATTTACATAAACATCAAGAAACGTCCAGGGATGATACAACTAGTACTTGTCACACACGGGATCTTCGCTCAACAACCATAGAGAATCATGATGAAAATCGAAATAAAAATAGTACTCCTGAAGAATCTTCAACAAGGCTATTGGAAAATATACCATCAAGTGAACAATTAAATTCAAAATTACAAAATGAACTAGTGGAAAATGATCGTTCACATTTGATATGTGGGAAAAACCATACAAATAATTTTAGTCCCAATCGATCAAATCTTGTGAGTAATTCAGTGTTACACAATGTACTGGATGATGCACATGCATTAGATAAAACAAATTCAAATCAGTGTTTGAAAAATGGTTTAAAAAATTATCAGTGCTCTGCGGATTGCGATATTGTAAAATCAGATAGTGAAAATAAAATGAACAATACAAACTTGAATAAAGTTGACACTTCAACAAAAGTTTACGATCGTCTTTTTGTAAATGAGAAAAAGGCGTGTCATAAGTGTAGTGATAATACGTCATATGACGTTAGTAGCAGAAAGTCTCCTATTCATGGTAAGGCTCCACGAAATTCGCCTTTTCATGAAACAAAAGAATTCCATAAGCTTGATTCTATGGAAGGCTCTGCTGGAGAAACCTTACAGTCTAATGTAAGCTTAAAATATAAACAATCCGAAATTACCTCAATAGAAACTTCAAATATCTCTGATTTCAACAAAGTTAACTCACTTGATGGTAGTTGTAATTCAAGTTATCCCAGTGACATTAAAGATTGTGCTAGGATTATAACAGATTCAGATAATAATTTTTTCTCTGGTGGAAAACTTAACGAAGAAACTAAAGAAAAGACTATGAACAAATTAAGTGAAACAAGTGATAATATGGTACAAAATAAAGAGTGTTCTAAAGATTTTGTTACTAAGAAATCAGAAGACACCCGCAGTTTAACAATAAAGAGATGCAATGATACACTACCCCGTTCTCGCAAAAGTCATAATAAAAAACAGATTGACCGTTCATCACGAACAAAATTAAAAAAGACGAAGCCTGGTCAAAGTTTGTTAGAAAGGTGCAGTGTAAGACTGACAAGAAGCCAAAAGAAGGATCCTCAACAAGTTGCTGTGCCAATTGGAGCAGCAGATGATGATTCAGGTATCCAAGGAGATATTTATGAATTTAGTGAAAAAGAGAGCAACCTTGAAGACATTACTTTGCCCAATCGAGTACCTCATGTACGTGATAGATATAATGATGTAAAAGAATATCCAATAGCCTCATCTATGTCGTTGAATTCTTGGAATGGCGGTGGCAACAATGAAGATGACTCTGATTACAGCAAAGAAAAACAGTCAAAAGCTTATCGTATTAATGGTGAAAGTAAACCTGATTGGTAAGTAAAATAATCATAGTAATTAGCACATAATTATTAATAAAATTACAAATTTATATTAGTAGCTAAAAATAGTATATTACACAACAAGGGAGGTAAAGAGTTGGCCAGTCCAGAGCACGTGTAAATTGTCACCCGAGCCGAAGGCGAGGGTAGCAAACATATGCTTTGGGCTGGCCCTCTTTATCCCCATGTTGCGTATACGATTTTTCATCATACCCAGGCCGAAAATACCACATTCGCGTTTCGGCGCCAGGAGCGAAAATGGTACTTTTGGCCAGGGAATGGTGAAAAACAATTTACTTAATATTTAAATGTTGATTTAAATCTTTATTTTTATTTAAGAAATTGAAACAGTTACACTATTTTTTAATTTAGTCCTAACAGTTTATGCAATCGTATTTTTAGCAGTAATACCGAGATGAGCAATCGCGATGCCTGTATTGATCAAAATCCACAAGTCGTGAATATGCCGTCTTCATGGCAATCGCACCAACCGCAGCAGCAACAATCTTCAAATAGTAGTCAGGAATGCCGCACGTATCCGGCAACTCCAGAACGACCGGGTGGACGATTGAAATTGACACTAAGAATGAAACGGTCTCCTGTCCTGGACGATCTAATCGAGTCTGGTACAAGTTTGAGCGAGGACTGCGGTAACGATGTACCAGAGTATGAGGTTTTACGAGTCGAAGGTGTTGATGAAGATGTATTGGAAACGGTGAAGCCACGAAAAAAACACAAAACGCGTGATCGTGAGAGGCGACATAAAAGAAGAGAACAGGTGTTCGATCCACTGTCGGTTCCTCTCGCCCCTATGAAAAGGCTCAGGTTAATCTTTGGCAATGAGACGCACACCATCGACCTGCCACACTCCTAACGTCCGGAGATGCCAGGATAGCGGGAGGAGAACACTGATACAGAGGAGGACAATGAAGAAAAGCAGCGGGAACTGCTCAACAACTATTTTCGATCCATTTTTTGTTAAATAACTAACAAATATCAAGTAAACATTATTTTTGATGTAGATTTCATTTTTCAAAATGCCCTATAAAATTGGAAATGAGAAATTTTAATATCATGGATAGAACAAGCTTTAAGTAAAAATACAATCATCTATACTTGCCTTCAGGGCGCTCCTGCGCCTCTTGATTACTTTGCATGCATCTTATATCAAAATACATAAAAAATGGATTAAAAATAACTTGTCGATCATTGTCCACTTCTAATGTTTTCTAATTAGATGTTAAAATCTTAATGTCCAAGAGTAACTCTTGGCATGTCTTGAAAGCAAGTTTTTTTATTTCAAAAATTTTACATTATAAAAATGCTTGATAAAAATTGAAAAGTTGAATCTTTAAAATCATTAAACTATGTGGAATTCTTACTCTTGGATCCCGCTATACTTGTGCATTTTTAAGACTAGAAAATTGACTTACGTGAGCCTTTTAATAGACCGATTTGTTTTAGGTCATTTTAATTTTTCGAACTTCGTATACTTTCCAAAACATTTTAATGAATTACGGTAATTTTTTTTGTAAATTAGATTATCGTAAAAGACATTTTGTATATACGAAATTCCATCTACATTTTTTTGTAAAGTGTATCATTTACGATTGTATGTAAAGCGACATTCTTTTTTGTACCTATTTTTTTTTTTTTTTTACACTTTGTTCGGCAATGATCAATAGAAATCAATTGATTTTTAACTAGTCTTAAAGAATAATGTTAGTATAGGCAGTAGTTAATGAAAAAATTATGTTCTACGTATGGCCGTTTGTGTTCGGAAGCTACGTTATAAACTAATCGTTTTAATCAATATCTTTAATTTTTGGTAAAATTATATCCTGGCAGCTTGAGCTGATAGTTAGGATAAATAATGATGTGCGCCTAAAGTTTTGTGCGCTATTTTGATAAATTATGAAGCACTTAATTTTTTGTTCTTCGCCACAAAGAAATGCATATTTCATATATTATGCATATGACACTTATACTATGTATAAATACTTTGTCGCATAATAGATTAAATTAGTTAAGTGAAGCTGACTTAGAATCTCGAAAACGATCATCATGATTTTAAGTAATTAAGTTGAATTAGATGAAGTATATTTTATGATTTTGTAGCTGCACATGATCGTTCTTCTGAAAGATTCAAAATGAGTTTTCTGTACAGTACTTTAGTCATAATCGTTATATTATGTTTACGAAATCATTATTTCGCTCATAAAAATATAATATGTAAATAGATTACACATTAAACAGTATCAGAGTTGTCTGTAACAAAAAGTAATACCAAAAAATTTTTATAATTTTAATAAATTATTTTTTGTTATGGATGTATGCAGATGAAAAATTGTCATGGCTGAATTCCAGACACGGTTAATTTAACCATTTCAAGTAATTTTGTCACTGCCTTCTCTTTTAATTTCAGTTTTTAAATTATTTAACCATTTTTTTTAAATAAATGAAATTATTTTCGTATTTTCGCTTTGCTATAAAAATCTTTATTTCTTTATCAGAAGTAATATTTAAAACTATAAAAAAGTGATAGCTATATAAATAATTCATTTAAGTAGTAAATTTTAAATTATCGTTTTAATAAGATGCTTATGTATTAGAAATTCATAAACTTGAAGAATTGAAATTTATAATTTTTAATCTTCATGCAAAAAAATTTATATAATCTTTTAAAGAAAAATAATTTATAAATATATTTTTTTATTTTGACGCTATATACCACTGGTAACGTCTTGTTTTATATTTTGACAAATTTTTTTATTTATCGGCTAAGTAATGAGTTATACAAATTAAACTTTAGTATCGAGAAATTGTAAAAAGATGAAATTTTTCTTATAAGAAATTAAAATTATAATTCACTAGTCATAATTATTAAACTTAAATACTTTAGAAATTGCATAAAAATAGTAATTGAGGAAATAATGTAAATTATTAAAGTGGGATATTAAATGACGTATAAAGTGAATGAATTTTATTTAAAATTATATTAAAATTGTAAATATATAGTTCTTATTGTAAAATTAAAATATTGCTTCAAAATACAAGTCATATTGAATTGATTCTAAAAAGTTAAAAAAAAAAAAATCTTGCTTTAATTTGTTACTTAGTCGATAAGTATTACTGAAATGTAATTTGTATATGGTTATTATTTTTTATCCGTTAAGAATAAAAAAAAGAAAACATACCTACATTAAAATGTGTCGTCGATCGACCTAAACATAAATTGTGAAGGCATATTACGCACTTCATAAATAAAAATGATTATACGATTTGTAAATGTTTCGGACATACATTTGAGCGATTGTTGCAGTTGTTCGTATAAATCTGGCAAATTCGTCAGAGCTTATTAAGAAATTGAATTAATGCAGATATATCACAATAAAAGAAAAGAGGGAGTACTTTCTACATGTTTTCTCATATTCGCACACATCACATCTGTTGAATATTACCGCAGGATTGAAAAAAAAAAAACAAAAAAAAAACAAAAAAAAAACAAAAAAAAAATGGTACAGAAAAAACAAAACTGAATATACGTGGATATATATACGAGTCAAATTAAGCATGAGTATATATACACGTATTTATACATAAATTATACATACGTATACATTTAAATACAATAAAAAAAATAATTCAAGTAAAAATAATGAAGCAATGTAACATATGCTAGGCATAATTATGATGCAGATTAGTTAAACTAAAAGTAAACCGCAAGTAGGTTTTCTCGGGAAGTGTAATTACGATCGCCTCTCAAGATACAGACAAAAAATTTGTGATATATATAAAATACTACCCATCTTTCGTTTTATTATATGATAATTGTAAACGACTTACTGTACAAGTCCTCGCAAATTTTTGCAAAAATCATAAGAACATGAAAAACAAAATCATCGTAAGTAAATCTTAGGGGAAGAATAAATTAACAATTATATTACATATAAATATCGTAAATAATCTCGCGTATTGGACAGAGGCACCGCCTATAAAAATGTGCGTTGGTTGGATCGTATAGTAGCCTCTTCGCTGGACGTTGTTTTCGATTGTAAAAAAATAATAAAAACTGAAAAAAAAACAGGATAATTAAACAAGTGAAAAAGGATGATTAGATTTTTGCTGTTTTTCTAGCGAATACATGAGGGGAAATGCAATTTTTTCGTTTCCTAGATCGTACAAGGGAAACAAAATTGTATTACACTTGGAAATACAGCGTGCCCTTAACGTGGTGGCATTCGTTTGCGCGGATTTTTTTTATTACTTTTATGATAATACTGCGAAGAATTTTGTATACTGCCGACTTTTGTAGAATTTATAACATTTGAAGTGAATATTGTATATGTTTTACTAATCTCATAATACAAGCAATAGCTCTGCTTAAAATACATCTTGATAAAAAGTACGTGTAATAGTATAAAATTTGTATGATTTAAAATATTTAGATATAATTATATGTTACTATTAATTTAGCATCTGATTTATTTTTTACTTGAACTTTAGTAAGTAAGATAGTGAGAAAAGTATTGTTATCTTCTAAGGACTATCACATGAAGAATCAATTATCTATCGATTGTAAATGTTGTCAAAATAACTCTGATCTCTCTAATAATTAATAAATTTTTATAAAGTTTGTTTTTTCTCTTTTTTCATTTGAAAATTATTCAATTAACGCTATTTTACAAAGATGTATTAATAATAAATATGCCTTAGAAAATTAATTAATGATAGATTATAAAACCATACTGTGAAAAAAATTTAATATCAAAGCATCAAATCTATTGTGATTTGTGATAGGCTTCTAATGTGAACAGTGTTATGAAGGAAAAGCTGCTCCAAATTAAAGGTTTTCTACATTGGGCAAGTGTCTACATCGGGAGCCTCTCCCCTACATTTCTTTAAACATAAATATTAAGAATGAGTTTATTTTACATTAAGAGAATTATAATATGATAATTTTCTAAATTATTAATGAAAAAAAGTTTTTTTTTTATGTCATACAATATTTACTTCAGAATAAAATATTGAATTTATGGTTCTAACAGAGTTACGGAACAATTGAATTTATATAAAATTATGTTATCAAATTCACCATTTTATACAAAATTTTTGTACAGGAAATGAAATCGTATATTTAATATTTACTTGTTAAATATTTAATTCCTTAAACACAAATATTTAATTCGCTTACTACGCATGCCGCCAAGTTAAACTCTCAAATACAGCAGAGTCTCGCTCACTGCCATTAGATGAATACTTTTCTAGGATCATTTATCATCTGCCCTATTTTTTGTATATTGATAATGTTTATTTTGCTGACTAGGCGAAAATCTGTTTCTGTAAATACGTTATTTGGAGCACAGCTCTGTATGCATATACTGCATACCATGTTTATTTTTATTTGTTTTTCTTTTTAATTCTTATTTTTCTTATATATAAACATGAACTGCAAGTATATAAAAATGTATAAAGAAGCAAACTTGCACTGTTGCGCGATTGCTGCACGGTTTTTCGCCCTAAAATCATTTTAAGGAAACTTGGAAATCAAGAGTTTCTTACTTTTTATTCCTAAAAGTGGTATTTATGTATACCCTCTGTGTGATTGTAACGTTTAACTATGACTAAAGGTACCTATAAATAATATATATATATACCTTAAGTACAATAGTGACGTTTAACGATATGCAAGGTATATATAAAATAAGAGATACTTTCGGAATTAATTTTTCATGTATGTATGTACATTTTTCATAGCGCCGTATTTACGACAAAATATAATTGTAACAATAATTAGTTGCATAAAATGACACTCATTATTATTTTTATGCATTATTAGGGTATTAAAATAAATGACTCCAGTATCTTACAAATCTGTATTTATTTTATTCCATACCTTTATAACAAATATAAATTTCATACAAGTAAAGTTTTTCAAAAATACCATAAGTACCAATATTTCAATGTGTTTTTATAAATTATAGCATTATTTATCTATCTTAAATTGATACTAACATTATTATTACACATGTAATTTTTTTTTATTATTATTATTGTTTTTTTTAACTCATTACTTATCTTTTGATTGAAGAAATCAATGAAATGTATGATGATAAAAATTATTTTAACTTTTTCATAAAGTAAAATAAAAACTCAATTATTTTTTGTTATAATTTTACAATAATTTTGGATCAACCAAATGAAAGTAAAGAACGGGTTTTTATAAAATTATTTTATTTATCAAAAATTTTGAATACATTAAATATATATATACTTGCATACTTGAGATGCAAGTTGTACTTTAGATGTAATTTTTTATACAACTTAACAATAATAGAAAATTGTAGAGATCATTATAAATTCAAACCATATCATATAAATATTCTGTGGCGACCACTAAATTTTTGAAAAATATATATTTGTACTTTTTAAAGGATAAAGATTTATAAAACTTGATAATTTTATTTTCTTATCTAATACTTAATATTTGAGATCTGTATATAGAGAGTTATTATAATGTTTTTATTTTACTATCTCTCTGGACATATATTTTTTTAAATATTATGTAGATAACATTTGTTTTTTATGTAATCTTCTGTGATGCGGTCGAGGATTAGGGGCATAGCCAATAGATCCCTGCATTTTTATCATTTGAAGAATTTCTGCATCTATTACAGGAGTTTTTCTATATGCTTTTCTAGAAAATTCATCTGGCCAATCACTAAGCAATGAATTTGTTTCATTGTATATAATCGGCATTACACTTAATGGTGTATTATTATCATCGATATCTATAGTTTGTACAATTTCTTCTGTGTCAACAAATTCTGTGGGTCTTGAAAAGGAATTAAATTGTGGGTCTGTTACATTGGATTGCATTAGATGTATAGTTCCAACAGAATCTCCAAAACAAAGACATTGCGATGTCATTGAAATATCTAAAGATGTTAACATTGCTCCTCCTGTAGCTACCTGATATAGACATGTTAGTGATGGTTGAGCATTAGCATAAATGGTATCTAATACTTGCATTTGCCCTAACGGTGATACAACTACAACTCTGCTTGAATAAGTTGGCAAAAATTTAAGTAATAATGGATATATCAATGTTTGCAATGGATTTATTGCTTTCATTTGCCTCAAGTCATACACCATTAAAAATCGATCTACTGAAAGGCCTTGACGACTATTACTGAAGCCACAAGTTATTAAATAATTTCCTTGAACATCAAAATCACTCAAAGAACCACTATGAGTATCCAAAGTATGTTCTGTATTAAATGATGTAGGATCTTTAAATTCAATTCTTCCAAAAGCATTGCCAGTACATATATACCTACTGTGTTGTCTTAACATAGCACAACCATTTTCACCTATTTCAATAAGACGTTTTTCTTTATTAGTATTTAAATCAAAGTCTATAATTTTTTCTTGATGTCCTCCCATTAATAAGCTTGTTGATGAATAACATAACAAGCATTGCATGTCAATCATATTATCAGATGTGTAAGTATATACTGGTAGACCTCTCCGATTTTGAAACCTCAAAGTATTTTGTGTTAAAGCTAAAATTCCATTATCAAGAGAGCGAATTTGACGAACTTCCTGTTTAGAATGTATTTGGAAGGATGTATATTTTTGTAGAAGTGGTCCATAATAAGATGTTACATGTCCTCCTTGGTTTCCAGTCCAAACAATATCTTCAACTGTATCAAAATTAACTGTTGAAATACCAAAACCATTGCCTGAGCCATCAGTTAGTTCAGTTCGAGTTTCTCTGAATTCAGCACCAGCAAATTGTTCATTAAACTGTTCAGCATTTAATACAGAACCATCAGCTGATATAAAACCATCAGCTGTAATATTGTAATCAGGATTATTCCATAGTAAATTTCCTTCCAAATTACAAGTAACTAAATCTGTATCTGATACAGATGAATTGTATTCACTAACTCCATTAAATTCCATGGCAATATACTCTTCTGCATAAAAATCGTGATTCTACTTTTGAATGGAAATATTTAATTCATTGATTAATTTGCAAACTATAAGAAAAATTTGTTATTCCTTCACAAACACTATTATTTGTTATATTGTGGATCTTGATAGTTATGTTTTCCAATTTACTACACTTATCATGATCGTCTATAAAAATAGACATTAGTTGTAAGTACTACAAATGCATTACATAAATATATAATTAAATGATTATGTATTATTAGCTGTTAATAATTAAGAACTTTATACAAAACTATCTTGTTGAACGTAAGTATATACTTAGTGAATTAATGCTTGCAAAAGTAAACTTTTTTTGCATCTCGTAAGTAAAATACTATTCTAAACACCTAGACAGCTGATGAGCGAGTGTGATGCTTATATATTTATATTCATTGTGCTTTGTGGTTGTTTTACGTACTGGTGTAGTGGTGTAGTACCTCGTTATATACAATTGTAGTTTTATTTTATTAATTTTGTTCGATTTTAATGATTATTAACAAGAATTACATTTACATTACATATAAGAAAATTTTGTTCTGCAGACAGCAGATGTCATTTTTCATTGCAAAATGTTAGTAAACATAAATGTTATTTTTAATACAAGAGGGCGCTACTGCATAGCTCTTGAAGATTTAGGGAAATAGGGAGTACCTACATGTTTGGAATTTTTCACACGGTTAGGCATAAACTACGCATTTTATAAGAAACGTTGCGTATGATGGAAGTTTTTCATGATTTTTTTTAACAGTGTAGAAAATAGTAATCCGCTGGAGTCAAGCTGTGATTGATCGTGTACGCGCCGTTTGGAGGTGCACCTCGACGCGCCCGGCGCCCCTAGTGTAGACATTCCCTTAGGCTGGTTAGGTCGCTTTTTATCAGAATGTGATCTTCACATTTAAGCTTTCTGAACGTATCATTTCGCTCTCGACATCGCCTTTCCCTTTTTTCTCTATCTCCTCTTCTTCTGCGTCCTCCCCCCGGGCCCGGGACTCTCCTCTCGGACCCCGGAGGAGGACGAAGAAGTTGCTTCCCTTTTCCCCCCGTTTTTTTTCTTTTTTCTTTATGTTGCAGGTCGAGGGCGACAGCAACTGGAATTTCCGATTCATATCTCCCGCCTTTACTCTACGCATGCGCAGCATGCCCATCGTTTGTTGATGGCCGTACAGACAACTGGCGCCACTACAAATAGAAGAAGAAGAAGAAGATGCTGGTTAGGTAGGTCGCATCAGATTATACAAACTGTCTGCTTGCTTATTCGTATTTCACTTTCATCTTCTGAGTGTTTATATTACTTAGTAAAAAATAGTAACTTGCTTCGGCTGCACATTTATTATAATTTCAAAGTCTTTTGAGCAAAGAAATAAACAAATACAATTAAAGAAAATGGCTAAACAGTAAGTATTCATATTTTTTCTACAAAAATAGGAAATTTTTATTATGTATTTATAACCTAATCAAATGCAATTGAATAGAGAATTTATTTTATTGTAAATTTATATTATATTCATCTGCTGAATAATTTTAGATATGGACTTATATTGCCAAAGAAGAATCAATTATCTACTCCTAAAGTTGGTAATGTTTTTGGACAGGACAATGATTCCGATGATGAACAAGGAACTGATTGGGTAAAGAAGACATTACAAGCAGAAAATGAAAAGAATAAAATCAAGAAACAAACACAGATAAACATGCAAAAAGCATTAAAAGAAGATCCAACGATATTTCAATATGATGAAGTTTATGATGAAATGGAACGAACTAAAGAGGAAGAAAAATCTGTTAAGAAAGTAGAAAAAAAAGCAAAGTATATTGAAAATTTATTAAAAACTGCTGACCTTCGTAAGAAAGAGCAGGAATTACGAAAAGAGAGGGTAATTCAAAAAGAAATTGAAGCTGAGGAAGCTATGTTCTCTGATAAAGAAAGATATATAACTTCTAGTTACAAGAAGAAGTTGGAAGAAATGAAGCAATTTGAAGAGGAACAAAAAAATCAAGATAGATTGGAAGCTATAGGTGATGTAGTAAAGCAAAAAGACATATCTGGATTTTATAGACATTTGTATAGACAAACAGTAGAGAAAAATGATGCTGATTGTGGTATCAAACCTGAAGAATGTAAAGTCCAAAAACAAGAGCATCACAGTGGATCTGATAAAAGTAATAAATCTGATGATGAACATACACAAAATATTCCAAAAAGTTCTCTTGAAAAAGTTAAAAAGCAGAGACAATATCGAAAAAGAGCAAATACAGAATCTGAGTCCGAATCTGATCAGGAATCAGATAAACAGATGATAGACATTAAAAAACAAAAAATTGAAGAAAAAGAAAATACAGAGAAAGAGAAGTTTGATGAAGTTAAAGAGAAAGATACATCAGAAAAGCTAATACCCCCTAAAGATGAAATTTCTAAGCCAAAAGAAAGTCAAAAGCAACCTATAGAAAAATCTGAAAAAGATAATGCAAGAAAAGAAACAAAAGAAAATAATCCAAAAAATAATATTACTGAAATTGATGATAAACCTAAACCTGAACCAAAAAAGAAAGTAAATTTCTATAAAAAAAGAACAGTAGGATCTGTATTTCAAGCAGCATTAGAAAGATATCTTAAACGAAAACAAGACAGATTAGGACTTGAATCTTAGCAAAAAGTTTGTGTAATTTAATGCATTAGTAATAAGTTAGATGATGAATATTTGATAAGATTGAGTGACAATGATGACAACAAAAGACTGTGACTTATGATTTTTTTTTTATAAATGATAAGTATCTAATGTAAAAAGTAATTCCAAGATATTTATATATTTAGTATTATCAAATTCGTTTGGTAATCATCTGTTTTATTTTGATTTTTTATTTCATTAAAATTAAGTATACAGCAATTTTATATTTCATAAATAAAAAAGTGTAATTGAATAATTTAAATAGCTGTAGTAGGACATTATTTTTGTATTCCTATACTTCTACTGTAACTAATTTTCAGAAAGCTTTAATTATAGGCTTTATAATGTTAGATTATAATATAGTTATCGTGGTCTCGGTGGTTCGGAACCCACTTGAAACTGTAGGTCCAGTAGTTGGGGTAGCAGCATCCTTCAACTATCTACAGGCTTCGCTAACAAATTCACTCCCTTGGAGTATAAACACACATGAATTGTGGCATAAGGGTGTCCTTCATTGTGACCCAAGGTCATTAAAATAAAAAGAAAAGAAAGAAGATAATATATGTAGTTATTATATTTTAAATAGACTCGATAATTAATTGTTGTATTTAGTTTCTAAAGATCATTTAAGATGGCTTTAGTGGTCTAGTAGACCTAAAGTTATGAAAATTTTTTATGGTAGTTTCTTTACACATTCCAATCTGAAAACTGATATAACAGAAAAAAGGGTTCTTAACATAACAAACAAAATTTTTGCTAGCAAATTTCCAATACTTCAAGAGTAAATTTTATCCACAAAAAATAAATTCAATAAGAAATACTTATCTTTTTGGTTTCCATCCGATTTGAAATTGAACAATTTCTTGTTCAATTTTAGGGTGGAGTAGCAATCATAATTGGAAAATATTCAAAACTGCAAAGTTAAATATCCAATCCAATCAATCCTATTTTTTTTTCTAATTTAATATCTCTGCCAATTTATTCGTGATTTGGTTGGTGAGAGCAATAGGTTGCTATAGATTACGAAAACAAAAATGGTGCAAAGCTTTGCGAAAATTAGGGCAGGGGAAACGCGCTTAGAGAAGACTATAGGTATAAAATAACTAATAATAGGTAGGTATAATAGTTTATAAAATTCATGGACAAATCTTCAAACAATTGAATATAACTGCAGATTTTGAAAATTTTCCATTTTTGATATCAGTACCTGTCCCTGAAATTGAACAAGAAATAAAATAAGACCTTTCAAATTTAAATTGGATGAATACAAAAAAAGATTAGTATATTACACACCTATATAGGTATAGGGAGAAAAAGTAAATAATGTTCCAGATCGCGTGGTCATCCGAGCCGAAGGTGAGGATGACAAAATGCGATTTGAGGCATTCTTTATTTTCTCCCATGGTGCGTATTAGTATATTACGCCCCTAGGGAGTAAAAGTAAAGAATGTCCAAGATCGCATGTAAATTGTCACCCGAGCCGAAGGCGGTTTTTTTGCCTGGCGAGGTCGAAAATGCAACCGTCACGATCGGGCACCGGGAGCGCAAGTGGTACTTTCGGCCCACTAGGCAAACAAATAGTACACGCTCCACGGGAGTAAAATTGGCCAGCCCCACTTCTCGTGTTTGCCATCCTCGCCCTCGGTTCGGGTGGTTATTTACACGAGATATGGGCTGTCCAAGTTTCCTCCCTATAGGTGGCTACTATTTTGTCTGGTGGGAGTACCGGCGGGGCCGAAAATACAATCGTCGCAATTGGGCGCCGGGAGAAAAAGTGGTACTTTCGGCGCGGTATAAAAATTTTTCGTTATGTTAATTAAGAACTCTTTTCCTGTTATAATGTGTAAACAAATCATTGTAAACAATTGTCATAGTTTTAGGTCTATACTATAGACCGCTGACGTCATCTTAAGGTGGCTCCGGCGCGCTGGGTCCTATCATTGGCGGGGCTTTTAGGGTGCATCGCAGTTTTACTTAAAGAATTGACGAAATTATAATCACATTTAGTTAATGACAAGTTATAAGGTATTCTTAACCATTTGAGCACTCTGAAACGTTAAAAAATAAGAAAGTTATTCATAATACTGGTCGACGTACCGAAACTACCTATTTGACTTGCACCTTTCGTTTCTTTAACCATTTTATATATCAATTAAATTAAATAAATTATAAAATGATTAACAAACAAAGCGTGTTTTTTTTATCAAGCGCAGTCGTCTCATATTTATTTTCTACTTTTTTTATAATTCTAACGTCACTCAGGGTAATCATCTCCAGAGCATTAAGTACGGAACGCTTCATGCAAAACATTGTATAAAACATCTCGGGCACTCTTTGGAAAATATATCCTTTCCGATACGTAAAAAATGCTCATCTTTCGATCTAGAGGGTAAAAAAAATATTAAAAATACACTTTTTGAGATATAACACGTTTTGTACTTTTTGAAGGTGAAAATGGAAA
>UXGD01005175.1:0-15163 GCA_900474315.1 Torymus auratus
GGGCATATCTCTAGAACTTTTGACTATAAAAAAGATCATTTTTTCAAGTAATTTATTGCTGCTATTAAAATACCGTGTTAAGCGCATAAACGAGACGATACCGTGCCTTGCACACCAATTTGGTTTACCGGACTGGTTTGCTAGGTTGAAAATGAAGATAATGATGCTTAGCACGGTATTTTAGTAGCAGCAATAAATTACTTGAAAAAATTATCTTTTTTAGAGTCAAAAGTTCTAGAGATATGCCCATATATGAAAGATAATATAACGAAACGCACACTTCCTGATAATTTTATAGTAAAAAAAGCTACCTTTAATTTGTATTTTAGTTAGGTTCATAAGTAGAACATCGTGAATTTCTAAATTATCAACATTATTTTGTGATCAAAGTATTCATAATTTATTTCGTTAGTGCTTAGTAAAATTGATACATTGTGCTTATCGCGGCATTTTAATACCACTTTTACCTATAAATTCATAGATAATTTTACTTTCAAAAATGTCTAAACTTATTTCTATCCGTTAACGATTTGCGCTATAGTTAAAGGAATAGCGTATCCACTTTATACTAAACTACCTTTAAAATACTTTCCAACTGTGTTTCATAGTGTATTTTCACTTGAAGTAAATCGTGATTAACAATTTCTAACATAATTTAACACATGCATCATGCTTATTCGTATTTTTTTTTTTAATTTATATATTTATACTTATGATAGAGTACGCAATTCATCTAGCATTGAAAATCGAGCAATGGACGTTGTTTACGCCGCAATCAGAATATCATTTGACTGTGAATGCAGAAAAAGCCAATTTACATTTATTTACAGATTGCAGTTCATGCGTAAATTTGCGTATGAAGCATCCATACTGTACAGGTACGCATGCATGTGGTCAAAAAATGTGCATTAACATCACTCACACGGGGCAAGCAAAACAATGTCATGCTGCAAGGCGTCATTTATATGTGTCCTTGAAACTTGAGAAACTGCGCGTATGGAAAAAAGCAATCTGAGCTTTTTGATTCGTGCGAGATGTGTATCCGATATGAAATATCGCGGTAAGCTGAATTTTATTAACATTCGGAGTAAAAGACGTATAGACATCGGCTTAGGTTCCTCGAAATTGTGTTTACAATTTTTCAAACTATTAACAATCATTCTAAAAGTTCATGAATCGAGAGCAAAACATTATTTAGAAGGAAAATAGAACAACGTATCGAAGCGAAGCTAATAAGTACAGTGTTTGAATCAAATAATGTACTGACTTACATAAAATGTTTTTTCAATGAGTGTCCGCGAAAGCATGAATTCCAAGAGTAACATTATTTAGATACATATTATTCACAGACTCCTGAAGACAAGGATAAAGAAATTCATCAAAGTAAATATTTTGATCAGAATGAAACGAAAATTCTATACTTTCGAATCGTTTGGGATGATAAAAATTTTAATTATGACTTTTACCCATTGTTTCTCACAGAGCTATCAGCACATTTTTCTTCTTAACATAGTTATGTTATTTTAAACAAACTAACAGTTTTTCATAATTATACAAATATAATTCTATTTAAAGATCCAAATTAGTTTAAGCACTTGAAAGTTTTTTTACAAAAATGTCAAATGGCATGAATAATAAATGGATGATGTTATTATACTAAAAAAAAAAATATGATAAAACTTGAATTAATTAATGTCTGCAAAGAAAATATAATATTTATTTTAGTATAACTAAGAAAGTATTTTTTAAAAATCAAATAATAATAATTTCATATACTTTTAATTTTTAAAATGATTTAAATGATGTAGTAATATGAAATGTAAGAAAATAAAATAATCTATTAACAAAATTACAGTAGTAATAATTTATAATACAATTTTATATCACAATACTTAAACCTATTAATTTTTTCATTCATTATGCAGATATTTGGGATAAACCATTTGCGTATTGAAATTCAGAACTATTTTCATATTCACACATATCCAATGCTATTACACAACTTTCACGAACTACGCGTTTATCATCTTCTAAATAATTTTTCAAAATGTCAAAACAGTAGGGTGTGGCTATAGCTCCAAGAGCTTCAGCACACTCGTGTCGAACCATTTCATTTTCATTTTTATCCTCGAGAGTTTCCTTCAAATGTGGTACACTTACTTCTTCTTGTAATTGACCAAGAACAAATGCAATCTCATGGCGGAATAGTGCACTACCTGCTTTTAATCCTACAACAAATGATGCAAGTTTATAGTATTTATCAATTAAAGGTTTTTATAAATTTACAACTACTCCAAAAACTAACCTTTGGCAAGGGCAAGTACACTTTCTTCAGATCGCATGTTCCTTAAAGAAAACATTGCTCGGTATCTATCAAAGAGAGATGCATTCTCATCTAAAAGAACTTCAGTTAGCTCTTTAATATTTCTTGTTTCAGCAGGTGGTGCTGGATCAACAGAGGCATAAGGATTTTCTGACAAATTTAATTGTTTTGATTTTGTGTCATCTATCCACTTTAATCGTTTCAGAGCAAGTTCACATGTCTCAGCAACTTCTTTAACTGTATCTTTACTATATTCTTCCAGAAGGTTTATAACACTTGTATCACCAATTGCACCCAATGCTTCTCCTATCAAATATTAAATTTATGATTATTAGTTTATAACGAACAACCACATTCTTTATATGTTACAATTATTTTAATAAATTATATACACCAACCAGCTTCATGACGAACCATTGGCTCCTGGTTGACATCTTTTAGAACATTCACGAGAATTGGTATAGCACTAGAATCTTGCATTTGTCCAAGACAATATGCGAGTTCATGTTTTAACAGAGCTGAAGGATCATCAAAACCTTTTTTTATTTGGTTTATTGCCAATGATCCTCCAATATTTTTCAGAGTGAATAAGGCCCGAAACCTTTCTTTTAATGGTCGGTTTTGATCATTTAAAACTTTGCCTATAGATATGATTTCTTTTTCTTGAATGGGTAACATTTTGATTTTTTGTGAATGAACTGTGCAAAATATCAAAATAAATTTTCTATTAAGCAATGATTAAGTTGACCTAAAGTAAATGATTAATAGGTTTTCCATTTAGAATTATAATTTTTTTGATTGTTTTTTTATTTTATATGAAAATGTCATATTCTTCAAAATTAAAACATAAAATAATAAAAGTGAAAAAGAATGTGCATATATTTAATATGTGTAACATCAAGGTGTTGAAGCTTATTTATAAAGTGCACAAAAAGGTGAATTTTCTAAATACTACCACAATGCAAAACTAAATTAAAGATAAAGTAAAATATTATCCAATTCTCTAAGTGTCAAATCTATAATCATTTTACATTTATTATTTTATTGATTCTTTTATTGAATGGGTAACACATTGATTATGACTAACCTTAACAGAACATGCGGTATATCTTCTCACCTAATATAACGTAATATGAATGGAAAGTAAAATAAGCGCTTCGAAAAATGAATTTCTTGATTTAACATTTACAAAGTAATTTCACTCGTTTTTACCACTATTTAATCTAAATAATTTTGTTGAAGGAAAATAAAAATAAAAAATTGACCGAGCACATCCTTGGCCCTTGGCAAAGGAGTGGAGTGGTAAGAACTGTCTAAAACACGAGGTGTGTTCGTATGGTCAAAATTGCTTTATGTGACGTTACTGACTGTTCTAATATGTTGCAGGGACAGTCATAAAACGTAAAACGAATGTATTCTACAGTATTCGAAACTATTTACAAAATCTGCATTTTGCTTACATTTTCATTGATCAGCACTTATATCCACTATTGACCACTTCGCAGTTAGCAGGAACAAAAGGATATTAGAATTATATTTAGGTGTGATTAACAGTAAATGGTAAATGAAAATTATACCCATATCATGGGCTACGAAATTTGTAAAGTGTATGTGTTGACTATAGACGTAGAGTGCACTAAATAATATACTATTTTACCTATTGTTTTATTACGTACCGAAGGGAAACTTGACATACGCATGGTGACTAAAAAATAATTAAATTAATTACCACGAATGCATCTTTTCCTATAATCCTATAATAAAAGTAACAACTGATTTTACCGACTCCACAGCTGTAGACTTCCATTGTGGCTTGTGGCACTGTGCGCTTGTGGGTTGCGGCTTGCGGGTGCGGACACTGCGGACTTGCGGGAGCGAGAGTTGGCAAAAAAAAAACAATCAGTTTTCAGTTATTTGTTGCTTTGTATTATGATGTCTTTATACTGTTATATGTATTGAAGATATAAGAATATTTTAATATTATTAATCTAGTTGCATTGGCTTATTTAATTACTTGGAATTAGTTTATTTAATTGGATCTTGGATGGGGCCATTGCCTCTGGGCTGGCAGGTACCTCATTATAAGTAATAAAAAAATAATCTTGAAGGTTAGGTTAGATTGAAAGATCCCCAAGGTTGACTTTTGGTATTCTATAATCCTGGGGTTCTGCGAGTCTCAAACTATGGTCACTCTTTGTAATCCTATGAAAATACACGTGACATTTATTTTATAATAATGTCTAAAATGAGAGCCCAAGACAAAGACAATAAAACGCTTCCAGATAAACTGAGACAATTTTTTCGCATCAATAAGGGTAAGTCAGTAAATACTAAATTTCGTGTTACTTATTAATTATTGCTACAGCAATTGAATTTGTACAATTTTAGGGAATTTCAAAAGTAGAGAAGATATTACATTAACTCATGGTATCGAAAAAGAAATAAGTTCAGATAGCCCAGTTCACTGTCGCACAAAAGTTATTAAAGATTTAAGCGATGCAGTTCTAAACAATCTTTGGGAAGATGTAAGTTTAAGTTAAATAATTTGTTACTATATTTGATTATGTGTAATAAAGCTACATACATTTTGTAAATAATTCAATTACATGTAGTTTATTTAATTTATAATTACTTCCTCAGTGTGCTGCAGAGAAGCTATGGTATCTAGTTCAAGACTTACTGGGACAAGATATTCCACGGGAACACAGACAAATTACCTTGCACTTTTTAAAATGCCTTGTTCAAGGCCAATATTCAAGGTTATCACCTTTAATGAGAGTAAAATTCTTTAATGTTGTCAAAGAACATGATATTCCTGAAGATATTGGACTAAGGTAAAATAAAAATTAAGTAATAAATTTTGATTGTAAAAATTAATTTTTTTTTTTTTATTAGACTTGAGCTTTTACAAAGTTTAACTGAGAATGGAAAAGACATTGTACATTTAGAAGAAAAAATGGGTCCTTTCTTGCTTTCATGGATGCCAACGGTCACAGGTGCTGATGGAAAGCGGGGTGCTGAATTTTTATCATTGCTTGTAAATGTTATAAAATTCAATTCAGCTTGTATAGATGAAGATATTATATCTGGTCTTGTTCAGTAGGTTTAAAAAATTATTTTATAAAATTATTATTCTTTGCAAGAGATTTTTTATAATACATTTACATTTAGGTACATCTGCCACTTATGCTATTATAGTAATAATACAGAGGTTGTTTCTGCAAGTTTAGAGGCTCTTGATGCAATTGTTTGTTATAGTAAATTGCAACCAGATTCTTTACAAACTTTCATTATTGCTTTATGTCGTAGTGTAAATGTTGAAACTTACTGTCAAATCAGTTGGAAGGTAAGTTTTTTTCAGAAATGGTATAATGCTTATACATAGTTTATATGCTTGATACCCATTTATGTATTGCAGATAATGCGTAATTTGTTGGGAACACACATGGGCCATTCAGCATTATACAAAATGTGCTCATTATTAGAAGAACCTAATTTTCAAAAAGATGTTCGTCTTTTACGAGGAGCTGTATTTTATATCAACATGGGTTTATGGGGTTCACACAGGATTCCTAAATTAAAATGCACACCATCATCTGTTTTACCATCGTTTTATCAAGCATTAACTTGTAATCATCCTATTGTTATGTATGAAGTTACATTATCCATTCAAAGATTAGTTAATAAATATGGAATGGAGCTTGAACAGCCAACCTGGAGCATTATTTTGGACATAATCAAACAAGTTATTGCACATACTGGTGAATATATACTTATAATATTTCAATAAAATACTATAAATAATAGTAATTATTATAATTCGATTATTTTTTCAATCTCAGAAAGTAGTAATCAACCAGCTACAAAACAAGTTTCTGCAAGTTTACATGAAACCATTAATAGTATTGAAAATCTTTTAGATAATAATTGCTATAATGGCAATGTTCAGAGATTTTATGAACTTGTTGAGCGTTGTTCTGATCAAAGACCTGTAAGTTTTTAGTGGCATATTCTTATTTATTTTAAATAATTTTAAAGTATAGTAATAACATACCATCTTTTAATAGGAAAATTCAGTCCTTAAGCTTATTGATTATAGAGCATCTATGGTTGGCCCTACATACTATCAATGGCAATCCAAGTTAAGTTCTTTAATTGAACGTTATTATAAAATTGAAACGAGAACAAATATTAGAGTTAAAGTTCTTGAGGTTTTAACCAATGTGATCCAAGTTAACAGGTACAGCTGAACAGAAAAACATCTGATTTTAACAACCAGTTTTTAATTATATTTTTATTTTGTATTTTACATAGATCTAGATATGAAGATGAGCTTATTGAGCGAATTGTTGTTCCACATTTACAACATGTAGAAATGGATCCTGACGTGACAATACGTAATTTTGCTGCTCATTTGTTAGTCGATATATGCTTGGAATGTGAATCAAAAAGATGTATAGAGTTGCTTGACATTTTGGAAAGGGTAAGTTTTAAATTAAATTATGTATTTTTAAGGCAACAACACAGCAAATTAAATATTATAATTATATTTGCAGATTATAAATAAGCCATTTTCACTAGATACACCGGTGCAAGTAGATACTGACATTAAAGATGTAAAAACCGCAGTTGTTGGAGTTATTAAAGTTTTAACACAAAAAGTCTATCGTTTGCCTTCTAGTCATGCTATTCGCGCTTACACAGTACTTGTAAATCATTTGGAACTTCACTATCAAGATCCTAAGGAAATTTTCCGGGACGTTTCGACGATCCGTTACCTGGTTTGTGAAACAAAATTTGGTTTTCCTTTTTGTAGTAAATAATTATCATCCGATAATGTTTCAAACACCTGTAAATTTGAACATTAATAATACACTTTTACGTTTAAGGTTTTCGAATGTTTTTTGAAGGCCAGAGCCAACGGTCTGGGCCACCTAGGTTTTCCAGATCTGAATACGGGCGTCGTAAATCGTTACAGCCCATTTCTCGTACTTGAAAATAGTGCTTTTAATTCAAGCAGTAGTGGAGCAAGTCCTCCTCCAGCTAGTCCCGTACCAATGCAAAGTGGATCCTGTCAAATCACGAACATCTCCCTAGCACATGCATGTAAAGCCGTCACAACAGCGATAAAACAGGAAAAAGGTGAATTAGAAATATTTTTTTAAGTAAAACAGACAATTGTCATTTCAAATGAACGTTTATTAAATGATTTTTTTATATCATTCGCAGATTGGCAAGTTTTGCAGTTGATATTGAAAGAGTTACCATCGTTGTTGCAAAATAGAGCATTAATTTTAACCCGACACAGCAATGATATTGGTTCTCTAACAAGTGCACTTTGCTCTATGGTATGAAATATCATCTTAAAATGTTTGTGCTTACTTTTATCAGATACTGATTAACATTATCACTTTTTTAGATTGATGACAAAAATTTTAGACCAGCTGATTCATTGCAAAATGTTTTGTACAACGTCCCTCCTAAATTTACATTTTCTGAATTCAGAGTACATTTCTTCCCTGTTCTAGTATCTTGTACATCTTACCATGCACACTTTGATTTAAATACACAACAGCGTCTCATCAAATGTTTCGAGGTAAGATTGCTTATTATTACTATTTTATATAGCAAAAATAATTAATTAAACTATGTATATTACTGCGTTCGTTTAGGATGGTTTAAGAACAACTTGTGCCAGTCAATGCGTCACGAGTCTTATGACTTGTACTCTGGAGATGCGCGATACTATGAGCAAACTCGTATCTAATGTTCTTTTGAGTTTATCAAAAATATCGGATACAGTCCACATCGCCATTCCAATATTAGAATTTCTATCGAGTAAGTAATAAGAGTGAACATTTTTTTAAAAGAAAAAAAAGAATTACTGTTTTAATATTAAATATAAATATTTTAGCACTCACGCGACTGCCTAAGGTTTTCGTGAATTTCACCGATGATCAGTACATGTCAATATTCGCCATAATGTTGCCTTATACGAAACCAACTAAATATAATCACTATACAGTGTCATTAGCACACCACGTTATAGCAGTGTGGTTTTTAAAATGTCGCCTGCCACTTAGGCGCAATTTCGCTAGATATATTACTAAGGTAAAAGACTCTTAATTTATCAGTATACATTGAGCATTATTATTTATGACATTTTCATACTTTTATAGGGCTTAAAAACGAATGCTAAAATGCTTTTAGAAGAAGGGAATATATCAAAACCAGATATCAGCCTTAGTAATGAAGATTCTTCCAACAGAAAGCGCAGCTCCAGTTTGACTGAACAAGTTAGTTGATAAAAATTAACCATAAAATCAAACTAATTGGCAATATATTCATTTACATTTGCCTATCTAGGGAAGTCGAGCTCGCCGATTTGTGAGAGAAAATAGGGCGCTGGACTTAAAGCCACCAGTAGATAAAGCTTTAATGAATTTCCATGTAGAACTCACAGAAACTTGTATAGATCTGATGGCGCGTTACTCGTATTCTATGTACTCAGCACGTCCGAAAAGGTACCCAAGCTTTTATTAATACGATCTTAATATTTTTTATCCCCGCTATAGAAAATTCTACTTCTTTATTTTACAATACAAATTTCTCAACACAAAACAATGTATATTTCAGGCTTTTGGCAGCCGATTTCCTTTTGAAAGAGGGTCACTCAGTAACATGGATTCTAGGTAACAAATTGATATCCGTGACGACGAGTGGTTGCAGCAACAAGGCTATGCGTGGTCCTCTATGCGATAACTGCTGGGCCGCTTGCAAGGCCAACCCCGACCAGGCGAGATCTAGTCATTCAAGTTTACTACGCGCTTCCAGTGCAGAGGGTAGTAAAGAGGACAAGTTGTCGCGGCAATCGTCAGGCGGTCACGCTAGCTCCAGCGCCAATACCGCGGCCAACTCACCCACCGAGGAGAATCGAAGGACACTAGAAGATATGGATCCCTTCAGATCGAGAGACACGAGCACAGAGATGTCGGACAGGACAGATTCGCAGCAGCAGGCAGAAGCGCAGAAATTGGAGCAAATGATCAACAAGGAGAAACAAGAAGAGCACCAGCCATGCGCCTGCTGGTGTCAGGGCTGGGCGGAGATTTACGTGAGGAGGCCGACAGGCGATATGTCCTGGATCATGAGAATACAGAACTCGATGCATCTGGATACGCCGTACGACTTGCCGCTCGACAATATCACCGCACTCTATATGCCCACGGCAGATATGATTCCTCAGAAGAGCCAGGATCAAGTTTCAGAAATATCGGAAGATGAGGTTCCTGTAAGCCAATACCCTGAGCTTCTTTAAAATCGCTTAAACGTACTAGTAAATGGTTTTATTTCACTTTTAATAAATTGTAACTTTAATCTAGGATACCACGGAAAAGAATCTTGAGTCTAATCAATACGAGACTAGCAATGCTGTCCGATCGGGAGCATCGTCTTCCTCTGGACCAATCGACATTCCAGGCTCGCCCGCTCGACCGAGCCCCTCCAGACCAAGTCCACGTGATAGTCTTGAAAGTTTAGAAGAGGGAGAAGAAGGTAAATAAGAGAACAAAGATTTTCTATTTTCTATTACAATACAATATCTTCCAATTATCAAGTACAATTTTTATTATCAATTATGTAGAATCAAGAAAATCGCGAAACCCAGTCCGGAGATCCAACTCTAGTCCTGAAATGAGCTCGAATTGGAAAAATCCTTTCTTAAATAAAGAAAAATTAAATCTACCACAGGGTGAGCGCGACGACGTTAACAACGAACTAGATGTTAAATCAGATCCTGATCTTAATAAAAAACATATCAAGAATACGTATTCTAAAGATATGAGGTAAGATTATTTATTACTCAATGATCAATACAGGATATAACGCTGTACAAAGTTTACGTTTATTCCTATTACCTCAATATCGCAGAGTTAGCTGTGAAGCTATACCGGAGGAAATATCTGGAATGGGTACCACACCACCTTCCACTGAAAACGCTGGAGAGCATCCGCCAGGCTTGTTATCGCAAAGATCTTATCCTGGAGCAAGTCAAGTTCCGCCTTCCACAGCCAGCACCACAACAAGTAACACTGTACCACCATCGCCAACTGCTACGCAGGTTATTGTCATCTCATTGATTGCTTTGCCTTTATTTTACGTACATAATTATAAGTTTAATAAAATACGTTGGTTTTGGCAGCCTCCTGTAAACTTGTTATCGTCACAATCGCAAATTGGTATGAAACCACCTCAATCACCAACACAAGTCTATCCACGATTAACGAATTTGGATTCGAGTCATAATCGACAGTCGTGGGTCGTCGATAAACCACCAATCGGGAGAAATCCTCTCATAGAAAAGGTATTTATTTCAAAAGTACATTAATGTTCTAACAATTTTTGTGTACTGAATATTAAATTTTTATTGTAGCTTCGAGAGGACAAAGCTGATCCATCTGCATTGCCACCGCTTGCGTTTCGCGATCGTGGTTATACGATATCTGTAATGAGTCCTGCGAAAATCAGGCGGAATAATTCCCCTCGTATAAAGGATCCACCAACACAAATGAATCTACCTAATAACAGAAGTGGGATAAACCCTAGGTATAATTAAATAATATAAATGATTTTTGTTATAATAACGTTATTGAAATAACTCTAAAATATAAATTTCTTTTGCAGTTTTATATTTCTACAATTGTATCATTCAGCACACTTTGGACCAAATTCAGAAAAGCCACTATTAGTTCCACAAGCGAATACTCTTCTACAAACATCCATTACGAATTTAGATAGGATACAACCTTATGAAACTCATAAGATTGGAATATTATATGTTGGTCCAGGACAAGCTTGGAATGAGTCGGAAATCTTGGCAAATCAACACGGCTCATTGCGCTATGCACAATTTTTGCAAAGTTTGGGTACTCTTATAAGACTTAAAGATGCAGATGAAAGTATTTTTCTCGGTGGATTGGACCGTAACGGCGAAAATGGAAATTTCGCGTATATTTGGCAGGATGACGTAACACAAGTAGTATTTCATGTAGCAACTTTGATGCCTACTAAGGCAAGTGATCCTAAGTGCACTTCTAAGAAGCAGCACATTGGGAACAATTATGTTTCGATTGTATATAATGAAAGTGGAGAAACGTACAATATACAAACGGTCAAGGTACATAATTAGATTCACAATTATTAATAAAAATTGTTAATGAATTGGTTGAATATTAAAAAATAAAATGTATATGTAAATCATTTTTCAGGGACAATTTAATTATGCTTGTGTTGTTATTCAACCTCTGGATCATGGAACTAATCAAGTGACAGTACAAGCAAGAGAGGAACTTAGCGAACATATTGGACATAGTGAGCCTAAAATTATTTCTGACCAAAATTTGGCAATTTTATCTCGTCAATTGGCTCTACATGCAAATGTAAAAATTATTTTTTAATACGACTTCTACTTGTCTTTAGAGCACTTCTGTGCTCCTTGATTGTCTTGAAAATTTAAATTATTTTATTTTATGCAAGCTATAATCAATGTAATGCTTGTTTTCAGTTGGCCTCCATGGTTTGTTCATCTTTGAAACAAACAGATCGAAATCCCTATGCTTCCAACTGGTTGGAGAGACTGCGTCATATTAAACGTTTGAGGAAACGAATTCTGGAAGAATTGTTACGCAAAAATCCTAATGACGATACGATTAAGAATTCTTTAGAAGAAGAAGATAAGTTAAGAATTGTAGATGATATTGTTCAAGACTTTACGGACTTTACAACATAGACAAGGTGTTTTTATATAAAAAAAGTGATAGTGATTTCATGTAATTGTGTATGAAAAAACTACAGATACCGTATTAAAATAAATTTATTTATTATTAAAAATTTAATATTATTTATATTTTTATCCCAATATTATAATAAAATAATTAAATTATCAAGGAGCGCGGGAGCGCTCGCAAGGCAAGTATAGAAGAAGCCTGAAGGAGCGCCCGTGCTACTTATCCCAGCTTATACTTTGAAATGGTATTGTTATTCTATGAATGTTAGTATTATTACATTAAATATTAGGGGTATTATATATTTTTTGTTTTTCGTATCCACATATAATAATACGTACAACATAATAAGTACATACATCTCATATCAGGGACATGCATTATATGAGCAGCGTTGGACTTGGATCGCGCAGCGCTTGTGTAGAATCTCCGTAATAATGCCGTCGTGGCGCTACTAGTCTACAGTCATGAACTACGAGCATAGACTTGTCTGTATACTGTATTTACGGCATGAAAATGAAAAGGTATATTTTTAATTAATAAACTATTTTAAAACGATATGACAATATATGAAAAAATATATTTTTATTGTGATATTTTCAGTTAAAGAAATTCAATGATAATTTATGATAATATTCATAAATATACAGTTAATTGAATGTTATTGAGGTTTTCTAACCTCAATTTATGTATGTGTAAGTTTAATATTTGAAGAAAGATAAACGTAATAAAAAAATGAGTAAATACGTCGATCTTGCAAAAGTCACAAGTAATTATGCAAAACGAATGAATCGTTTAAGTAACAGAATATTTGGAGAAGTAATAAGATCTACAAATTCCAAATCAATGAAAGTTGTGAAACTGCTCAGTGAAAAGCCTATTGATAAAAGACCAGAAATTGTTGAATATTATCCAAGGCTTAGACAGTCACATTTATTGATGAAGAACTTACGATGGTATGGTCTGTTTCGAGATGAACATCAAGATTTTAAAGAAGAATTTCAGAGGCTGCGTGAGTTAAGAGGAAAACCAGTTTGGAAAAAGGGAGAAACTAGGAAAGAAAACGTTAAGACGTTAAAATAAATTGTAAAAAACTCGTTATTTTTTCAGTTAATTTATGAAAAAAGTAATCAATTTTTATTATAAAAATGTTTAAAAAAAAAGTTGAATAAAAAGTAGAAAATTCATTGGTTTTAGCTTATTAGTGGTACGGTGGGCTTATTATTAGTAATTTAAAAAATGGAATGAAGCATATTTACAAATTATTTAAAAGGCTGTTATTTTAAAGTTTATCACATGCTTGTTCATATATCTGACATTTAAATGCAAAGATAATCCTATTTGAATTATTATGCATTTCAATGCCAAAAAACTTAATTATTAGGAACTGGAGACATAGATCATAATTCTTCTTTTGTTTGTTTTTGAGATTTTTCTATCTTTCCTTGAACTTTACTGTTATCAGAATCTCCTTTTTCTTTTAAACAGGAATTGTCATCTCCTTTTAAAGCTCTTTCTGAACATAGATATCTGAAAAAGTTTGTAAATTTTTAATATAACAGTACAAAAGTAAATTATCAATCAATGCCAAAAAAATATATTACTGGGTCAGGACTATGTCTCCTTGATGGTTGTAATACCAATCTTCGATATCTGATTCATGATTTTCTAATAAGTCTTCACATTGTGTTTTTAAAGTTGTTATCTCGACAGAAGGTTTATCCCATAATTCATAGGGAATTCCCAATTCCACTTTAACTCCTTTATCACTGTAAATTAAATTATTGATATTATTATGACTTGAATGAACATTTAAAATATTACTAATTAAAACAATGAATCATACACAAGTCCATGTAATGTTTTAAATGTCTGGCTCATGCCTTTAGAAAATCTTGAGCTATCAGATCTTTCTTTGTGAATATTGTATTCTAAAATTCTATTACAAACATTTTCTAATGATTCTATTAAGCGAAGTTCACTGCAAATAAAAAAGTAAAGTATATTAAGCATTATTAAATAAATTAATAAACAGTATTTTATGAATATGTGGCACTTACGATTTCTTATATTCTTTTCTTTTCTTTGGAGCAACATCATCAAGAGAGTAACCAATTTCAATAACATCACTAGTTTTACCTGTCTCAGCCAGTCTTGCTTCAAGTTCTGTAGCTAGCACTTTGCAAACTGTAATAAAAATAAGAAATAAATTTTTTATAATTTAAAATTATTAATTAAAGGTTTAATAAAAATAATAATTACCTTCACATTTATTGGCATATTTGACTCCCTCTTGTTCTTCAGGACCACAATAAATAGTATTTATAAATAAATAAATCAATAAACAAACTTTAAAAATCATTTTAATAGATGATGGTGCCTATTAAATCACTTTACTGTATTAATTTTTTTTCATTTATGTATTTGTACTTTTATAAAAAGTATAATATTACAGAGTTAGGTCAAAGGTTATACATGATGTCATTTGAAAAGAAGTAAACTAATAAATAACTAAGGTTATTTAGGTTATTTTAGATAAGTTTCAATGCAGTGTATATTGTGAATGTGAAAAACACGTGGTACAACACTATTCGTTAATACAAAATCAGTGCAGAGTGCAGACACACTGTACAGTGTCCACTGTCAACAGTCAACTGCATAGTGCATTGCATCTGTATTCTGTATGTTGTATCTGGAATCCAAGTGGAACTGGAAGGAGAGATGAAAGTTCCTATAAATTAAGATGTGGCGCCGCGACGGCAATATTGTGGAACTAATACGCAAATATGAATAAGATGATTTAACCCTTTTTTAGTTTAAAATAATATATATAATGATATTTCGGTTATAATTTATGATTTCAGTAACATTTTTATCATTTTTAATGTTTTTATTTTTATGATCTATGAGCGTATAGGCTTTAATTTGGAAAAAAACAAGTTACAATTTTTAAATTTGTCTACACTAGGGGCGCATCATGGCGCGCGTCCAAACGGCGCGTACCCGACCAATCACAGCTTGACTCGAGCGGAATCGAGTAGAACCAAAGAGTATCTAG
>UXGD01005176.1:0-15162 GCA_900474315.1 Torymus auratus
CTTTTCGTCTACTTTAATCGCTTTTTTGGGGAATATTTGTTGACATCTTTAATAGCTTGCTATTGGTAAATCATCAGTGACTACTTTTCGTCCATTGTTCCCATGTTAAATTCCCATAAGAAAAATTAATTTCAGTTTTCTGAAAAACACTATTTCGATTTCCTTTGTTCAACATTGCTTTCATACATTTATATTAAATATACAATGAGAAAAACCATTTGTCAGAGGTGTGCTTCAACTTATTTTTTTCGTTGTTTTTACGGACCAGTTAGGGGCAATTGTTTGTGAATTTCGATATATACCTAAATGTCTTATCATTATAAAGCTATGATTCAAAGGATTTTTAAAAATTTTATTTTTAACAATGTATTATCATGAAATGAAAATTGATGGCTATTTTAAATTAAAATAGTACATTGTGTAACTAGGGATGAAAATTGCCTTTTCCTAGCGAGGATGATTGAGCACGAGTGGTTCAAAATCATCATCCCTGTCTGAAAAAGTCAATTGCTCCCTTGTTACACATAGTACTTTTTTTAATAAGTGCAGGAATAGGGCCTTTTTTGCATGAAAAGTGAATGGGAGATCGAGTATATCGAGTCGTCATATAGCGAGAGATCTGAGCACCTGGTTGGAGTGATCTCAGCGCCCGGTTGGAAAAGGTGCCATCTCAGCGTCCGGTCGAAAAGGAGTATCTTTGATTGAGGTTTTCAGTACCGCCAAAGTATATTTTTGGGAAGAACTTTATATCATTTTCCACAGTAATTATTTTTATATTAAGCGATATAAAGCTCTTCCGAAAAATATACTTTGGCAGTGCTGAAAACCTCAAAGATACCTCTTTTCGACCGGACGCTGAGATGGTACCTTTTCCAACCGGGCGCTGAGATGACTCCTTTTCCAGCCGGACGTTGAGATGGCCCCTTCTTATTCGGAAGCAACGATATATACCCGATCTCCCATTCACTTTTTATGCAAAAAAGGTCATATTCTTTCACTTATTAAAAAAAAGTACTATATATGTAACAAGGGAGCAATAATTGACTTTTTCTAGCGAGGATGATGATTGAGCATGAGTGGTTCACTTGCGCGCCCGAGTGATACACGAGTGCTCAAAATCATCATCCGAGTCTAGTCAACTTTCCTCCCTAGTTGCACAGTGAACTATTGTTTATGATTTTTAAATCGTAGTTTCCTATCGATTTCTCGTAATTTATTCAGTTAACCCTTAGCACACTTTTAAAACCTATTTTTTTTTATATTGTAAAGCTAGAAAGAAATAAAAAATTTTTTTTTTTAGATTTTAAATTGGCTTAAACAAAATTTCAAATGTAACAGTTTCTTTTAAAATCGTTGAAAACTTTATATATTGTTAACTCACACATAATATACATAATATTTAATTTAAAAATATACATAGTACTCTTATGTATACTTTTCCTTATTATTAAAAACCATGTCAAAAACGCATAAAAACTTCAAGCTCATGAAACAAGATAGCGGTTTCCTAAAAATTAAAAGTTCTGTTGATTTCGTCATACATAAATCCTCATAACGTATAGCGATCGAATATTTTGGTATTTAATAGTATATTATGTACCTAGGGCGCAAAGTGGGCTTTTTTAGACCGAGTGTGGTGTTTGCAGTGCGAGTCGTAGGTGAGCTAGCACGAGCCTAAAACGAGTACCGTAAACATACGAGGTCAAAAGGTCTACTAAGCCCTAGGTGCACACCATATATTTTGTGGCTCATGTATTGATTTTCGGGGTTTTTGTACCTAAAACACACGGCTAAATTGATTTTTGCTTTATACGAAAATACTTTAACAAAATACTTGAAGTAACAAATAATAAAATAACTTGTAAACAATAATAAAAAATCCGCCACAAATTTGTGCGAATGTGAAGACGTTCATTTACGAATAAAAATAGTTACTGGATTTATCTGTAAATAAAAAAAGTTATAAAAAAACATGCATTCACAAATTTATAGTAGATTAAGTTTATTTTTTGCGATTTTACGGAATTTTAGAGTAGCTGGCGTCGGGCGCGAATGAATCTATTGCGCTGGCCGGGCAAATATATAGTATTTTTTTATTCAATCGGTAAAAAAAAAAAAAAATCACTGTAGGACATCTTTTTAGGTCGCAAAAATCGAAAATCGTGTATGTGTTACAAAAAATATATTTTAATTTTTTTTAAACAGAAATAATAATTTTTGTGTTCTTTTCTTACCCTCTAAATTCGAATAAGTGGAATTCACTCTCAATAAGTGAATATTCACTTATAATAAGTCCAAAATCGTTCACGTTTTCAATATGTGGACGAGTTTGGACTTAGAATACAGTTATTGAGAGCGAATTCCACTTATTCGAATTTAGAGAGTTAGAAATGTTCCGAGTTAAAAGTGATGGACAAAATGAATTTACAAAATTAAAAGTGTGACTAAGTACGTAATCCTGAATTTTTTTTATTAATTTATTGATATGAAATAATTGATATCATAAAATTATCAAAGTTTTTAAAGTTTTCAAACTTCCAAACGATAATACAATAATTGTACAATAATCAACTGTTAATCATCAACCACTAAACCGTAGAACTTTAACTATTAATCAACTGTCAACCCTCAATAATCGATCACATGCGAATTCCGGTGCTCGTCCATTGAAGGAGCGCGGGACGGTATGAGCCGAAGAACTTGTAAAGCTAACGTAAAAAACGTAGGTATAACAAAACTGTAGAAGCCCCAATACAATTTTTTTTTTTTTTTTGGTGCACAAGAAATATTTGTATGTTCTTAAAATTTTGTCACCTAAAATAATATGTTTAATTTTATAGAATATTAAATTTAATTGATTTTTATTAGTAAATGAACTGCAAATATTCATTTTAAATTGTAGAAAGATATAACTATTATAAGTATTATGAATTATATATAAGGGGGAAGTTACTACATTAATATTCAAAAGAAACCCGCGTAAATTTGAACACGAACAATCGCAGCGAGACTTCGATTATTCTCGAACCCACTCTTCCCCTTCTCGTCCTGCCTTATCTCTGTTCCTCGCCAAAAAGAACATTGTTTACAATGCGAGTAGCACAGGGTAAACGAACCTCAAAAACATCTTTTGCAACGATGAAAAAACATTTCATCCATGTGACGAATTCGATAGATCCAGAAACTCGCTCGCGCTAATATAATAAATGCCCAGCGACTTGGATCAAAGTTGCGTCGCGTGACGACGACGGGACGTGCAGTGTGCCCGGTGTGCACTAGGAGTCGAGGGCGCATCAGCAGGCCACAGTACGTCATCCAGGATGCCCCTAGGCGTGAAACCCGAGTGTGCCAAGTGTGCGAGCCGGGAGTCGCCGCTCTGGCACCCGACCGCGGCCGGAAGCGTGTGCAACGATTGCCTCGAGCGCGACAAACCCAAGGCCCCGGAGAAGCCGAGCAACGGGAACGATGAGGAGGGCAAGTCTGCTCGTAAGAGCACCCGTACCACTAGATTCAATGGCAAGACTTCCGGCAAGGGACAGCCGTTCAAGGCCCTGCCCAAGGGCAAGGGTCGTAGGCACATATTCAAGAAGACGGTATGTACTTTTTTGGCTTACTTTGTTATTTATTTATATATTTACAATGACTTTACAACATAGTATCCATCAAAGATAACATTTTTTTAAATGCTTATAAATGTTGCTTCATCTTATCTCCAAAACTTTTACTGTGGATCAATATAATATGCGATGATTAAACAATTGCTATAAAACAATTAAATTCATTATTTTGCTATTCTGATTAATATTATATTCTAGCCTATGAAATCTCCAGCTGCTACAGCAACGCCAGTTACAAGTAACTACGTTTTTTACAAAGGCTCTTATTTCCAAGTCGGTGATATAGTATCAATGCAAGATATTGATGGAGGAATCTATTATGCCCAAATCCGAGGTCTACTTACTGACCAGTATTGTGAAAAGAGTGCAGCAGTGACATGGTTGTTACCTACCACGGCTAGGTAATATTCTCTAATAATTTTAGAGCTAAATTTCATAACCATGGAGTTGAAAGTCAATTTCTTATATATAAATAATTACTTATATGAAAATAAGTTTAAGTAATTAATATATTGTGTGGTTAAATCATTATATACAGAAATTATTTTATTTCAAATATTTATTACTCATTTAATAATACATAGTATAATTCTTTTATAATTTGTTTAGATCTATCTAATATTTTACATTAACATATAATTTTTCTTCATTATTTTTCATAAACTTTGAAATATTTATACAATTATACTTTCATTATGACTCATTTCTTTTATTTCATAATTCACTCTTTGTCGCTCTGAATACTTTATTATCATACACATTCTTTCTGTTGACTATTATAGCCCACCTCCAGAAGACGGATTCAGTCCAGAAACATATATCGTTGGACCTGAAGAAGATTTGCCACGCAAGCTAGAGTATATGGAATTTGTAATGCATGCACCATCAGATTATTACAAATTGAAAAATAGCCCTTATCCTCCTATACTTACTGAAGGAGGTAGTGGTTATATATGGACATCACTTAGAAATGAAGCAAATTTAAAAAAATGATTCCTGCCATTGGTGCTATTGTATTATGTGTTAAATACTGTAAATGTTTGTAATTTTAAGGTGCATGAGAGCGTCCTGTGATGTAATATAACTGCAGTGGTACAAGTTATTTTTCATAATTATTTTTGCATATTAAAATTAATTAAAAACTTTTGTTATAATTGTAATGATAAAAAGATGTTGATGTAAAGACCACAGTAGTATAGAATAGCTATTACTACTAAACATGTTTAATCAGAAATGTAAATGTTAAGTTATAAACCATAATTTATTGAAAATAAAATTCTTTATGAATCATATTTTACATAAAATCGGACTTGTAATTAATATTTAAATAAAATATAAAATTTTGTATAAATTTATAAGTTTTGATTTTTATTTTAAAATAATGTCTTAGACAAAGGCTGGCAGATTGTTATATAAAATTTAACACAATGCAGCATTATTTATTTATTATCTCTTATACAGGATAATTCTATTTAGATTATTTATAGCGGATCAGGGCACATACTTTAAAAGCATTTTTACTAATCACATAGAAAAATAAGTTTCAGATAGTAAGTTTCTTTATAGATTTTTTTCCACTTTAATAAAGTACTTTGTGACCAATCTTTTATGAAGCTTCGATTAACTTGATTATAAACTCCACACGTGTGTCTCTTCTGTATTAGAAAGTTATAAACATTATAAGTTACAGAATCAAGTATTAAAAAATAACGTTTCAAACGTTTTCAATGAATGATCTTACACTCAAGATTTTCAACCCTGTGACACCATCGTAATATTTAGTATGATAAAACATAGAGAGAAGTTTCAGGCATCATAGGTATATTCTCAATATCTTCAGAAAGAAGAAAATACATCTCTGTAACTTCCATTGTATGAACGATTTTGAATAGTATCAGTCAGCTAGGTGTTAACGATGTGACGGCTGGTCAGAATTTGAGATCTTTAATTGCTTGAGGTAAATCAGGCAGTTTCATATCCTTGATTTGTTGCGGGATGTTCATGTTTTTCACAGCTGATACTGCTCGAGCTGGGGCTGCTGTGATTCCAGCCTGTATATATATAATATAAAATATTAAATGGTAAAATAAACCTTAGCTGTAAAATTTTTATTCAACACTATATATAATTATAATTTATAAAATGTTTACTTAGATGTAAAATTTTTATTCAACACTATATATAATTATAATTTATAAAATGTTTGATGTTTTATTTATCTAAATTTTTATCTGCAGTCATCTTTCTGTGTTAAAATATCTTTTTAAATAACAATCTTATTATCGTCTATATCCTTAAGATAAAAAATAAGGATATAGAAATGGTTTTCTTTGTGTTAAATCAAACAAACTTTTGTTATTCAAATAATATTGTTATGTAGGTACATATTTTAAATTTACAAAAAACAAACTCATAAAAAGTAATCGGTACAAAACTTTATTATTATGTACATTGTTTATGGAAATTATTAAAGATAAAAACAAATTCAACAAAAATGTAACAAAAAATAAGATATTAAATAATTATTTTATGTGAAAAGTACATAAAAATTATAAAAAGAATATTAACAGCCTGATTATTAAGGATTGGGTCCCATAAGTAAAAGTGGAGCAGGTGAATGAGTTCGTCCTGCTTTGAAAAATACCTAGAATTTCGAGGATCTCAATCAATATTGCACATTAGATATATACAAGCAAACTTGGAAAGATAACTGCAGATAATATCACATTAAACATTCCTTATAATATTTTAACATGCTTTTTTAAAAAGAAATAAAATGTATTATGCATTTAAAAACCATTAATCATAAAAGTCTTACCTCTTGTTTTTCTAGTTTATTTTGGTCCTCAATCCTTGTTAAAATTTCAGTCATATTTGTTTCTAATACCATGCCACCCATTACAAGTTCATTGAGAATATAATGAACTTTATCGACATGGAAAATAAGATCTAATTCACAAACATTCTCAAAACATTTATCTAATGTCTCAACAAAAACTTGAATTAAATCTAAAATACCAAGTTCAGATTCAGAACTATCTACACAGAAAACAAAGTACAACGTTGCATAGTGGCGATAAATTAGTTTATAATCGGAGCCCCCAATAAGACTGCCACCTTCTAAGAAATTACAGACATTATCATCTCTTTTAGAAACCAAGTGAAAGGTCTCCTTTATTATCTGTTGTTGCATATCTTCATTCTGAAATAAAAATATTTTATATTAATATCATTGCGTCACATGAACCCTAAAATTTATTTTTAGATAAAAAATACATACAAAATATTGGTAAAATTTGGAAAGACGAGGTTTCCCATGATTGTTGAATACCAAAATTGCCTTGATCATTTTGTTATAAATTGTTATTCTAAAAACCGTACGTAAAAGAAAATAGGTTAAGTTGACTAGACAAAAATAATTTGCGAGTGTTCACGACAAGAAAACAAGACGCTGATATTTTTGATAATTGCCGCAAAAATATCTAGTGCTCAACATTTTTTTCTATCTAAAAGAAAATCGCACAAACGCAAGCGCTCGTTGTTGACACTGGACTAGTGATGAAAGCGTTGAAGTACTCCATTTCATTTCTTATCTCTATTCTTTAACTTTCGTTTACTTGTGTCGTTCTAATTTAGAAAGATTTCACACTTTTATCTTCTCAACGACGTTGCAACACTCACATTTAGCTCACTCATAATTACAAAAATCTATCAAACACTTCACAGTCTTGTAGTCGCTCGGAAACAAATATTGACAAGTGTCAAATATAACCTCAAATCGATGAAATTCGTAAATAATAGCCGCAAAGCATCTTTTAGGTACGTGGCACGTGTTTCCGTTCCCTGGCTAAACAACCACTTTAAAAAAAAGTAATTAAAAAAAATTTTGTCTACAATTGAAAAAATGTTATTTTAGTGTAATAATTAACTTTAGGAAAATTATCACTCTTGAAACTACTTGATATTTTATTTTTTTAATTAAAAAAATAATTTAAATAAATTGTAAAAATGATCTTTTTCACAACACTATCTTGCAAAAGTTTGATAATTGAAGATCCAATTTGTTCTTATAATTCAATAAGAAATTCAAGGGTAGCGTGATATATATATAAGCAAATTCAGAATTCAGATGCGCGCGCTAAGCGCCACGCAACTACGTTCCATGTAGGTACATAGGTATAATATGGGTCCAGTAAAAAAAGACTTCAGAGCAATCAAAACATCAGGTGAAATTTTTAACATAAAAACAATAACATCGATTTCTTAGAAGCGCAGTGAAGTATAAAAAACAAACTCCCGTGCCCCGTTCTTGAGAGTCATGTCAATTAACATTGACATTACCGTACGGGATCGCTCAAAGTGAATGGTTCACATATGCTGTGCATGATGCAGGTACCATATAGTATACATTCTTACTTTCTTAGCTGCGTGTGGTACATTCATATGCACACTGTATATATATATGTAAGCAAAAGGGAGGGAGCGAGATTCGCGAGAGAGAGACGGACGAATAAAAAATCGGAGCAGTCGACAGTCAAGCTCGAGGCTCGTGTCGTCCGGTCGTGCAGCAAGTTACGAGTATATAGCGCAGCAGCCTACTGTGTGCGCTCGCAATGCATATCAGCATTATATGCGTATACGGCAAGGTGCGTGCAAGCACACACACCTACGCACAGGTATAATAGGCAAAAAGTTCGCGGCGCACAGTCGCGCACATATACTTATCGCAGACGGGACCCCCACCCGCGTATAGGTATAATAGGTGCGCGTGCGCGCACGGCGCCGAACCGCGAGAGATAGAAAAAGTTGACGGAGAGCATCGGGGCGCACGCAGAAGAGAGGAGAGCCTCAGTTTCGGGTGAGGATTCACGTCGAGTGGTGTGAGGGCGCAGCTGCGGTGGCTGGTGCGGCGGGGCGACAAATGCACGACGACGACGACGTTGCTGCCGTGGCGACCCTACCACTCTACCTGACTAATGGTTAGTTTTGGAGTTAATACTTTCACTTTTGACAGGATAATGTGTATCATCCTTCATCCCTCTTTCCTATCTTTGGCTCGCTCCTTGGTCGCACAGGTATATGTAGGTGTCGGCTATGTACTCTAAGGGGCCACCTCTCCTTTGCCATTTCGTCTTCTCTCTCGCTCTCTCTCTCCCTCTCCCTCTCTCTCTATCCCCCCTCTCTCTTTCTCTCTCGCTCTATCTACTCACGAGATGCACTCGGAATTTGCGGGGAGTGGAGTGGGAGAGAGAGAGGGACGTATAGGTGTAGGTACTTTGTTTTTTTACGTGTTTTGCTGGAGCGTGTGCGATACTGTGATGTGGTCACGTTTCGCGCGTGCTGGTTAGGCATTGTGTTATTTTTTTTGGACCTTACAATGTCATCTTTGTTGTTTACTCTTCTCAGGATACTTTCCAAGATGAGGTAAATGGAGAACTTTCAAGTGCCAGACAGCTCTCTTTACATCGAAGGTGAGCTTTTGAACTCTGCTTTCATTCAACTTTTCTTTTTGTCTGTATCTTGTGTCTGATTGTTTCAAGTATAAATATGGGCTTTGTTAAGTATGTGTTTTTCTTTTTACTCTGACAGTTTTTTTAAAACAACAAAGTGTAATTATGTAATTTGAATTTTTCAAATAAAAGAGTGTGACAACTGACATAGGTATAACAACACATTTAAATTGGGGTAAAAAGGCTCTTAAAATATAAAATGATAGATTTACTGCTTTTGACATGGTAGAATACTTATATATAATATAATTATATTATAATATCATATTTTTTTTCAAATGCCATTCAATATTTCAGAGCTTGTTAAATCTTTTTTCATCATACAAATTTTGATTGATCATTATATACAATGAGAAGTTTGTGTATGATTATATAATTTAAATTACAAAGGCTCTGAACAAATAAGTAAAATATGGAAGAAAATCAGCTTTATATAAAACTGAATCTTTTACTTTATACTAGTTTTACTCTATAATCTTTCTATCCAATCAATTCTCCTAAGATTTATCTTATCTCTTATTATTTATTTTTACCATCACTTATCTTTATTTTTCATGCCATCAATATCAGATCAATATATAGTTTTTTACTCATATTTAAGTTTAAGATAAATTTATTTATTATTTTATAATTAATTATTTCAATTACAAAGTAAAAATATATATATTAATAAATATGAAGTTTTAGTTTTACACAATTCTGTAACTTATATTTACAGCCAATTTTTAAAAGACTCCTAGTACTATATTACATTTTATAAACATTTTGACAATATATTGATCAATAAAATACTAATATGAGAATGCTCTATTATTGGAACAATGTTACATAGTGGCACTTAGAAGAATCATATTATTCATTGTATTTTTTGCAAGTATATATCATAAATGACATTATTGAACAAATATGCATAAACAATATCTCTTATTCTATGTAAATTACAGTACACTAAAGACAAGCAAAGTTGCAAATACCTATTTTCTGATTGGTTACCTTACACATATGCTCATATATAGTATAACATGGAAAAGAAACATTTTATAAAAGCAAAAAATAAAATTACCCTTCATTCTTCATAAATTAATAATTACACATTTATCATTTGTTTCTAAGATGGACAGGGTGCGATTATTACCAATGCAATTACCACCTGCCAGCAGCATAAATGGCAACAATGGAAATACCAAGGGAAAGGTATCATTTGTACGACGCTTGGCCCTTGGTTTTATAATACTAGCTGGACTTGGACTACTATATGTACCAGCATACCATTCAGCACAAGGACAGTTTTCTGGTTTAGGTGAGACTCCGTCCCCAGTGGGATCTGTGGGAAGTACACACTTCGTAGCGTCCGTAGGTATGCATTTATCAGCGCTTTGCACTATCATATTTGTATCATGGTTTTACCACAATTCTAATTTTAGGTATGTAACAATTAATACTATACATGTTACATGTTTTATAAAAAAAATCTTTCTAAAATATGGTAAATTTTTTTAACTGGTTATATAATCTGAATCATATTTTAGAAACTTCTATTTCTATTTCAAGATGTTAAAGGTGAAGGTAATAAATATTGCAAATGTAAATGTTAAAGCTTCCAACTTTTGCTTATGTTTTGTCCTAATATTTTAAAGTGCCTAGTGAGAAATTGCAAATAATTATCCTACTTGTTGTTAATACTTATAGTGTAGTATTTTACTAATCGTAAATTAACTGTAAATTTGTTATAATATAGAGTAAGACACATGTAAAAAATCCATTTAAATAATTAATTCAAGAATTGAGCAATATTTTCAAACTTATAAATTCAAATTTAGAATAATAATATACAAAGTTAATTTCATTTTTATTTAATTTTGAATACCCTACTTATTATTCATATTAAACTATAATTTAAAATAATGTTGACCTATCGGGTTGTAAGTGAATTGTTATTATTATCCCCAAGGAGATCAGATTCTTGATCCAAAAAAGAATTTTTATATATATTACTAACATTCAACCAGTAACAAAAAAAACAACAAAAAATCTATATTATATTATTATTTTTTTTAAAGCAATTCCATCAATTTATTTTATTGTTTTTAACTATAAATATATTTTTGATGTAAAAATAAGACAATCGTTCTTTAGGATTATAAAATATTGAATAATATATAGTTCTATATTTTTTAACTTATACTATATTGGTATTCCAATTGGCACATTAAAAGTAAGAAAAATGGCACAAAACGTGTTATTAGAAATGTACTTGAAAAATATGGATTTAGTATTTTTTCTAGAGACTTTTGGTCGTTGATTAAGTTCGAATCTTTTGTCAGATTTTCAATGCTTCAAATCTCATAACAGATTGGTAATCAGCTACCCCAAAAACCCTTGTATACCAAATTTTTCGAGAAATAAAAATTTTTCAAAATTTTTTCGCTATATGGGCTTTGCGATTTTGAATTTCGCAAATCTAAGAAAAGATTCGTAATTGCAGTGATCTCAAAAACCCTTGCATAAGTATACATTTTTATAAATATTCGGAGCGTTATCAGAAAAATATAAACGATAATAACTGATATGAGCTGCACAAACGACAATTTATAATAGTTGTCGTTTTTCAGTCTGACATTATTGAGAAAAAAATAAATTGGAAACCCGACCTTCATATTGTTAAAATAGATATTTTAACAACACGTTTTATTGTGCCAATTTTATTATGAAAAATGTATTTATTGAAATTTATAGTCCCAAGTATATAATATGTATAATTATTTATATTTATAAATAATTTTTCATAGTTAATAAATTTAAAAATAATTTATAAATAAAAATAGTATTTTAACTATAATTATTTCTATAGATTTTCTGAATTTAATTATTGCACCGAACGTTTATTTATTATCACATAACATTTTTTAATTTTGTTCCTTTTTAAACAACAGATATTTATCTCCATAAATCTATAATGACGCCATCGCATAATTGCGCCTTCTATGCTTATTTGTAGTAAGAAAATTACGGTTAAAATAAAATGGTATCTTATCTAGATCTAAAATAAAACTTGTAACTTTAAATACGTGAAGTCAAGATAAATTATTAAGTTATATTTATGTCTAAAATTAAGGTCAGTTCATTGTAAGAGATTGGAGAATGCACCAGTAAATAGGTTGTAAAAAAATAAGACTTCTATTCTTATGAATTTCGAGTTTTACGCGAATATGTGTGCAAGATTGGTCAAGAGCCGCGTTCACAGCAGCTATAATTGCCTGATGCAATAACAAGAAGTCTAAAATTAACTTTTGAGCGTAGTTGGAAACGCGATACTACATCTGTAAATCTATTTAATATTATTGAGCATATCTCGTATAATCGTAATGTTTTCGTAAATATATTACACGTGTATTTCAAATTATAACGCTTTTTTAGAGGGAGAGATTTACCACCGGTCATGTGATTATCGTATCTATAGAGTTGTTTTGAAAAAGATTATGTGTCGGCATTACGTCCATTTTCTCTAATTTTCTTTATCAATTTTCGATGCAAAAATTCATCGAAGTACAATAAATTTTATGCGTGTCCTTAAATATTATCAGAATGAACTGATCGTTTAATTTTTGATTTAATTGTACATATAAAGTAATTTTTTTCGATGATATAACGTAAAGAAGCTAGGCATTTTAATTGACTCAATGTCCCAAGTATTTAGATTTGTAAATAATGTAAATACTTATGCGATTTCGTTTATCAACCCATATTTTCATTAAGCGTAACAGCTTTATTGGCTAACACATTTCACGTATACCAAGTCTACTCCTCCATTTACGTAGTCTACCTGCTTTTTCTCCAAACGAGTTTATCATACCAGAAATGAGTTTATAGACATATATTTATTTCCGTACTGTTGACAAAGCATTGAAAAGAAAATAATAAAAAATGAGAGAAGTAAGGCTAGCAAGACACCTTAGAATGATAGCAGTACGTTGGTGTAAACTCCTCGAGGTCCTGAGTGGCGAAGGCTGCGCGCGCGCTGTAATGCAATTCGTCGCATGATTTTAGCTCAGCTGCGTGGCTGGAGCTACAACACGTCGCGCGATGTATGCACCTACATCCATCCCGATAACGCGACGGCCGTCCTCAACCCCAAGGGCATCTGCAGCGACGCGCCTTACCTCATCGTCATCGTCTGCTCCGCGGTGGCGAATGTCAACGCGCGGCTCGCCATCCGCAACACCTGGGGCAATCGTAGCAACCTGGAGACTCTCTACAACTCGACGGTCAAGGTCGCCTTTCTCCTGGGCCTCAGCGACAATGACACGCTTAACGTGAGTTTCTCTTTCAAGTTCGTATATTTTCAGAAATACCGAGAATGTTGCGCGAAATATTATATAATCCTTCGATCTATCGATTTCTCATCTATTTTAATGGGGATTCCTAATTATGTGTAATAATAAAAACGGGGAATAAAAAAATATTCCAAGTGATAAAATCAAATTATACCTAGCTACTACGTACAAAAGAAAATATACTAAACATAACACGTCAATTGTAGGTACAGTGGAGATCATGAGATAACTTCGTTTTCACATAAAAAGTTTGTAAATATAGCTTTCGTTATAGCTTCATTACAGTTCGTGAACGACACTTTTCATATTTTTTTATATAAATTTCCTTTAGCTTGGAAAAATGTTATTGCTTTCAATAAATATCTGTAAATAAAGTCAACGTGCTTATGTTTAGTTATATATGAGTTTAAATTTATTAAGTTCGCCGTTTCCTTTCAGAGCTACGCAATGGACGAGAGCCATTTATACAACGACGTAATTCAAGAAAGCTTTCTTGACACATACAATAATTTGACATTAAAGTCAGTTATGTTACTAAAATGGGTGACGACTAATTGCGACAAAGTTACGTACCTCATGAAAACTGACGACGACATGTTCGTGAACATCCCGGCTCTTCTGAGAGCTTTAAAAGGACGACCTAAAAGCACTGGAACTTTAATAGGTTCGCTCATTTGTAATGCAAGGCCTATAACGGACCCTAAAAACAAATGGTAAGTACGATGATATAATTTGAGATTGAATTTGGTAGTAAAACTCCAGTTATTAAATTTAAACAGTAAATATTACATATTTAACGCTTTCGCGGCGGTATGACCCATATATGGATTATGCCATTTTTATCAATTAACACGGCACTGCCGACATGAACACATAATACCACCCTTTTTTATCAGTACATTCTCACTTTATATTTATGCGACTCAAAGAATACAAGTACTGGCAAGGATATGAATTTTAGTGTTCTATTTAATTTATATAAAATCATTTGAATACTTACAAAGAGAGTGCACACCCTTTAAAAAATATATTTTAATGAATAAGCATTTTCTTCTTCAAACACCATGGTTCTTTTTTCAAAATTCTTTGACTAATTTAAATCTATTATAACGTATAAGATACGATTGGAATATATAATCCAGTGTAAATTACGCATAAATTACGCATCCCGAAGATGAATTTTTTTTAACTGAGGGTACCTCTCACATAAGACGATGATTATACTCCGACGGAATCTTTTTCGGGTTTAAAACCGGTTATGAATACTAACAAGGAGAGTGCACACCCTTTCGAAAACGGATTTTAAGCGATTTAATGGATCCTATTTTTTCTTCGATTGCTTATAAGATCTTGAAAAATCAATATTTGTCAACGAATAAGAGCTTAAATCGTCGCTCCCGAATAGAATGGCGTTATCTGGGAATCCGCTCGTAAAAGGCGTTATCTCGGAGTACCCCCGAAGAAGGCGTTATCTCACACGACAAATTTTTCAGGCTCAGATTTAAGTAGGCAGCACTGCCTAGACCTATAATATGCGTGTGAGATAACGCCTTCTTCGGGCGGACTCCGAGATAACGCCTTCTACGAGCGGACTCCGAGATAACGCCTTTTCGAGCGGATTCCCACACTGAGAGAAGGATTTCATAATAGTTAATATATTAGCTTATTTGAAACGTAAAATGTAAGTATACTAACTGTTAA
>UXGD01005177.1:0-15162 GCA_900474315.1 Torymus auratus
TAAATTTGTGCGAATGTGAAGATGTTCATTTTCCAATAAAAATAGTATATTGGATTCATCTCTGAATAAAAAAAGTCTTAAAAAATCTGGAATTCAGAAATTTATAGTTTAAGTTTAATTTTCGCGATTTTATAGAAGTTTAGAGCAGTGGGCGTGAATGGATTTTTCACGCCCGCCGGGCGAGAATGTATTTTTTCGTCCAATCGGTCCAGAAAGAGTCACTTTATGCATATGTTACAAAAAAAATATTTTTACCTAGCCTATCAAATCTTGACAAACAATTATAGAAATTATATTCTAATGAATTTTTTTTAGTAAATTAGTTAAAACGTTAAAGTTTTTATTACATTCTCTTATACTTTCAATGCATAATGATGATCACGAATTAAATACTACTAAAAAGCTAATATTTTTTTAGATCTTTTTTTACCACTTAGAATCAAGAAATTATCTTCGGTTGAAAAAGCGATTCTTTATTTTTAATTCAAAAAGATGACATTGAGGTCTTTAAGGTACTTCCATGTCTATTATCCATTCATTTAATTAAAACTTGGAAAATAGGTAGCACAAGTCACAGTTGGAGAAGACTGCAGTATACCCGATAATGAATTGGGCAGAGCGGGAAAACGTGCATTGCCCGGTATAATACTCGTGATAAAAGTGGCAGGTGCCATGGCAGAAAAAGGACATAGTCTCGAGGAAGTCAGAAACTACGCTCAATTAATAGCGATCAATACTGCATCTTGTTCAGTTGGCCTGACAGCATGTACTATTCCTGGTATTGGATCACATTTTTTTCGTGTAAATATGATATTAAATTTTGCAACGTAGATTATAAATTAACTTTGGAAATTGAATTCCTAGGTCAGGGACGAATGTTCGAAATCCCGGAGGATGAGATGGAATTCGGGCAAGGATTGCACGGTGAAGCTGGGTATTCAAGGATAAAATTGCTGACCGCTGCTGAAACAGTTTCACTCATGATTGATAGAATTAGCAAAACTTTAGAACTCTCCAAGGAAGATTCGGTCGTTGTGTCGATAAATAATTTCGGAGGATTGAGTCAACTGGAACAAGGAATTGTCGTGAAAGAAGTTGTTACACAACTTCGTTAGTAAATATATATATACCTATGTCTATATAGTTTTTATCTGATATTTCAATATGAGCGTAATAAAACAATGTTTGTTATTAGAAAAAATGGAAGTCTTACCTCTCCGGGTCTATTGCGGCCTTTTGATGACATCGCTGGATAGTGCAGGTGTGCACGTGTCGATTCTCAAACTCCCGGAAAATGAGAAGACGGCAATCCTCAGCGCACTCGACGACCCGACGGATGCTCCTAAGTGGCCAGGCTCTTCCTATAGCCAACCTTCGAAATATTATCAGTTACCATTGAAAGAAGAAAAAGTCGTTAGCCGAACTGACATGGGACCTGTATTAACTAATAATCAAGAAAAGTTGTTACGTGCTTGCCTGCAGACAGCGTGCCAGGTAATTATAGAAAAGGAAAAAGCTATTAATGATTTGGATACGGGTTGTGGCGACGGAGATTGTGGTACAACACTTAAACATCTAGCTGAAGGTATACAATTTGTTATTGTTATTCATCATGATTATTAAAAAGCCATCAAAAAGTGAGATTCTGGAAAATTCAATCTGATCTTTAGGAATACTTTTGTCGATTGACAAGTTACCTTTGTCACGACCTTCGTCGTTACTGTCCGAGCTGGCAAATATTGCGGAAGACCAAATGGGTGGTACATCGGGTGCTATATATAGCTTGATGTTCACGACCGCTGCAGCTGAATTATCGAAAATTAACAGTGCCGAGAATTGGTTAAAAGTTTGGGCTCAAGCTTGGCGCGCTGGACTCGGTGGTATTATGAAATACAGTAAAGCCAGATTAGGGGACAAGACAATGGTATTTTTATATTTTAACGTTCATCATCATTATTGGTTGTTGTAGAACTACATAACATTTGTAATTATTGTTTTGTAAAATTTTTTCAGATTGACGTTTTGAACCCAGCATTACAAGAACTTGATAAAAATGTAGCCCTCCCATACAAAGAAGCCGCTGAAAAAGTAGCTGCACACGCTTCAGCATGCGCCGAGGCTACCAAACATATGATTCCGAAGTAAACTCAGAATAATTAATACATCGTATTTGTTATAAATATAATTTTGTAAATAATAATTTAAACAATAATTTTAATTTACAGAGCAGGAAGAGCAAGTTATGTCAAGCAAACGGAATATTTGAAAGGAATTGATGCAGGCGCTTTTGCTGTAGCAACGTGGATAAGTGCTATAGCATCCACTTTATAAGTTTGAGAATTATAAAATAGAAACTTTATAAGGTTTGTACTGAGATTATGAATGACTCACCATTTCATTTAAAACAATAGTTTTTTATTTACGAAAAGTCTAAGTACATATAAATTATGAGAATACATACACGATCTAAAGATGCAATAATTCCCTACACTTATATTTGTAATTACAATTATGAGGAAGTGTATTCATTCAGAATCTAACTTTAAAGAAAAAAGTATACGGATACATGTTCGACCCTTTAAGCTGCATTACCACAAAGAAATGCAGGAAAAGTTTATTGTTATTTTTATACATTCCAAAACGAATCGAACAGCAATATATAATTCTTCTTACTATGTGTAATGATAAGCGTTTTTAAACGGAACAAAAATCCGTAATATGTCCGCGGCATTCACAGGCTGCGGCGTTATTTAAAACAAGTGGCTACACGATGCCACTCCTCGTAAACCCTACGTATACATACAATGTACATTTACAATATTAAATATCACAATCTATGATGAGAAGTCATAATTTTTTTTAATTACTCAATGTGACATTTTTTCACACGCACACGCACGCCTACGCAATTAGTAACTTATCAAAAGTTTACATTTAAGATGATCGATGCAAAGATTCAGGGATAGAAAAAAAATCAATTTTTATCATAACCCTTTAGCGCCTATTAGGAAGTGTTCGTCCAAGCACTTTCAGGCTACCAAAAATTAATTACAATCGAATAAACCGATTTAAAATCTATCTAATCGTATTATTTGACCTGAAAAAGGTGATTAATGCAATTAAAATAAAATAATAATAATCGTTTTTATTCCCGCAAATTTTTTCTTTAATTTACGATAGGGCGTTCATATTTAACTTATTTACATGAAAAAACAAAATTTTTCTTGCGACGAACATACCCTGGGCACTAAAGAATTAATAGCAGGACACTAATACTGATTTTCATGCAACTATTTCACAGCGTCTTCTCGCTTTTAAAAAAACGTTTTGTTTTGGACAACACAAGCATATCGATTGGATATGACATTATAAAAATTAGTTTTTAACAATCTCATTACCAAAAATAAATTTTGTAAAAACTTCACGTTTCAACTATTTCAAATGATAACAACTCTCAATCGATCTTTATTTTGCGTTTGTCTTCTTTCATCTTGACAAGGAACAGGTTATTCATGATTATATGATTAATTATTGATTACACGAATATGTGTAGATGATTAGGTTCCCTAAACTGTCAATATTGTCATTAACATGCGTTATTACATATGTCTTAGAATGTCATTCACTTGGACAGAAGTCTTTTTTTGGTTTTATTTTTTTCTTGTTTTTTTTTTTATGCTTATGTATCCTTAAATAATAGCATAGATTATATACGTTTTTACACTAGTAATTGTTTTGTATAACTTTTTATTTTTATTTTTAATACTTTTAGGCATTTTTTTTCAACAATTTTAATAATTTTTCTGAAATTAAATGTATATGATATTGTGTAGTGAATTATTTATAATTTTTCACAAGAGCAAAGCTGCTTAATATTTAAACAATGTTTCATTTTTTTATGAAAAATTAGTCAAATTGTATATATTATATTATATATATATTTAGAATGACTTTTAGAGAAAAAGATAATTTATGTCAACTGAAGATCATTTGATTTTTATAAAAAAGATAAGAATTATATTGTTACAATTTACTTACAGCACGTGACTATATGTTTTTTATGGTACAAAATGCGAAAATTTATTATAAGCAACATGAAATAGAGTATCTCAGATAATCAAATGCTACAGCAGTAACTAATCATTTGAATTTTTTTGGGGCTTAAGTAATATATTAATTATAATGAAGTGATTATTTGATTACCTGAGATTACACATTTTTGAAGCTTATATACTTTCAGTCATTGATATATTGTTAACTTTGTATATAATGTTGCAGTAGGAAGATGTAGTATTGTAAATTTATATAAGTAAAAGAACATTTTATTAAAACAGTATAACAACATGCGTAATATGAATTTTTTTTCAACAAGATTTGACATTTCTTCAAGATTCCAAAAATTAAAATAAAAAGGTTATAATATAAAACACGGGAAACTGTTACCAGTCATTTTCACAAAAATTATAAAAACAATTTTGAACGCTTTGAGAAACGATTAAGAATACTTCACTTTATATATCAAAAAATAATTTTAATACTGTTCCCAAAATACTTGTATGATGAATAACATACAAATATGCTGGTTTTGAACTTCAATGCTTTATAAAATTAGGTCAAAGTATCATTATAAAAATACGTATAATGAGAATTGCCTTTTGCCGAAATTCGATATTTGATCATTTAATTTATAATTGTATGATTTTTATTAATTGAAAGGCTACAATAATTATTTCATTAAATTACTAAAAAATTATATATATTTACAGTTATAATTGTACAATTTGATAAATATATAAACTCAACGATTAAATGCATTATTCAACTTGGAAACATGAGATCAGCCTAAAGGCTAATTTAAATTTAACTATATTTTCAAAATAAATTATAAGTTTATAAATTGTTCGTATTTTCATTGTTAGAACATGGTTTTACATCTTCAAGCCAATTTAAAAAAAAGTAACGCATTATATTGTTGTCAGACTTAACTTTGTCAGTTCTTTGAACATACATGTTCAATTATTTGCCATAAATTGCAGTAAAAAAATTCTATTTGATGTGGTCATAAAAAAAACTTATAAAATTTTACATGGAGAAATGATAAAAAAATAAATAATTTTACGTTCTATCTAATTAAGTATTGGACACTTTGGAGAGTTAAAAAATCTCAGGTATCTGGTTTGGTGCCCAAACGCAGTTGATTTCATATTTTACTCTTTATAAGAAACTTTCACTAAAAAGCTATATACGTCAGGCACCAATTCTTTGTTGACAAATCTTTGCATTTAGCATTTTTATGTATTCACAATATATATTTATTTATGTATACATATAACGGATCAGCTCTGAAGTAATTATTCCCTTCTCAACAGGCTGTAGACAGAGAATCGGGAGACTCTTTTATAAATAAAATAAGAGGTAGCTAAGTGCCCGAGAAAATAAAATTATTTAGAACTACAGATAAATGAAGTATAATATTATCTATTACTTTATATGTTCTTTTTTATGTATGTGGATTTCACTCACGAAAAAAACCCTGATATTATTAAAACATAGATACTTCTGTACAATTTACATAATTTTTTAGCTCGGTTAGAAGTCTTAATATGCAATCTAGTACTTTAAATTAAAGACGCATATAACAGCTGACTTTATGGAACATATACTGGTTACTTTTTCAATAAGTGTTTAATGTATTGGATGGGAACTATAAGCAAAATTCTGAGAAATGGTTAATTTTATCGTCTCTTATAACGTTTTTTTTTGTATTTTTTTTATCGATTTTATGAATTTAAGTTAAAATTTTAATCACTGCAATGTCTTACATTTAAATCGCTTGTTGAATTTATAACGATAGTAACAATAGTTTTCGATAATCTCCATGAACTTTCTGGTTTTTAAATACAAACTTATAATAAGAATTGAATTATCATAGTCTATTAATTTAACTTATTTAAATTGATTTATTTAAAAAAATAAATAAATAATTTTTAGTCATTTTGCTTATAGCTCTAACTAATATATATCATAAATAACCAAAAAGAGCAGCAAATAATTTTGTTTTCCCGGGTATTAAACGTGGCACACGATGTCCTCAGCCTGGAGTGGGCAGAGCGTTGTGTCAGTGAATATTGAAGTTGTATTGCTTACGGCTGGAATTGATTCGCAACCATCTACTTACTGCCAGTGGCTCGGGGTGACAGCTTGTCCAAGATATGTCACTAAAGCTCGTGTAGGGCGTTGAGGCCGTGGTGGCCTCGAGTTGTATCGCAGTCGAGTACTCCTGTTTAAACTCGTGTTTCATTCTGACTCCGACTTGATTACTCTGAAGACTCGCGTGATGATGATTGGTCATACGTTTACCGTTGGTCATCACGTGACTGGTCGGCCGCGCGCTTTCCTGATGATGGTCCAGCGTCGAGTCGAACAGACTGGAGTAACTCCGGGATGCTGGCGTCTGATTGATCATGTTAGCTCGCGAAATCTGGACGGTGACCTGCGACTTTCCGATGTCTTTATATACCGGCGAAGTGTACATCGTTATGTTTTGTTTGCTGTCGATGTCGAGGGGTGCGATCTTTGCTTCTAAAGCGGCCGTTGTCGATGTGACCGGTTGATTACTGACTGGTATCGCAGTGGGAACGACGGGTGCCGCGGCTGGCGATTGTTTGTTTATGATTTGATCGACGCCGATGGGCGATGATGAGCCGATATTGCGACTATATTGTAGTAGTGATGCTTGCGGCGAAATGCCGCCAGTCGGTATTGGCGACAACGAGGGTAGTACCACGGATATCGGTGTCATCGCCGAGTTCGCACCTCCAGCTGTGATGCTGCTGCTCGTGCCACCCGGGATGATGGCACTGGCGCCAGTGCTGCTGCTCACCACTGACGACTCGATTCTTCGATTAGACGATTCCAGCTCGTTGGCAAAGTCTTCTTCCAATTTCGTCTAAAAAAAACAATAGCAGTTTTTACAATAGAGATTAAGCGAACTCGCTGCTCGATAACGAATGGCGAGAACTCAAAGAAACCATGCCTTACAGGTTTATTGGAGCCATGCGGGGCCAGACATCGATAAAGCAAATCAACAGCCTGTAATAATAAAAAAGAAAAAACACGTATCAACCAAAAGCCTTTTATTTTCGTATACCATATTGAATCATTTGATTCATGAATGATGGCTCGAACGTTATTTGTTATGATTCATATGGAATGAATTCGTTAATGTCGGCGCTTCCTTTCAAATATTGAATGTATTCAAAATTTTAATACTTAATTAAAAATAATTGACAATTTTGAAAAAAGTGAAAGATTTCTTTTACGTTAATTAAAAAATAATTAACATACTATTTATATTAGAAAACTTATTTATCATCACTTATTTTAAAATTACAAAAATAGAATTTCGAACTTACTTTATTTTATTTTGTGAAAAGAAAAATTAAATTTAATTAAACAAAGTATTAAAATTTAAACTCATCTCATTATTTGGGATTAATAAAACTATTGAAGTATGTGGAATTGATGATTATGATAAATATATGAAACACGTATCCATTTGTATTTTTTAATTTATATAAAAATATGTTTCTTATGAAAGTATTGATGTAAATACAATGAAACTTATTTTTCCGTAATTAAATTGAACTTGAACATAATTTTTAAGTTTACCTCAAATTTTGATATTTATATTTTGTAAGCTTTTGACGATACTTTACTATCACAAAATGACACTAAATACAATTTTTAATAAATAAAAAATTAAAAAAGCAAAACAATTTATAATTCATATTATTTTTAAATAATCATGCGAATTACATAAAAAGTAAATATCAATGAAGAGATAAGCAGTACTAAAAATAAATAAGACAACGTACGATATAAACACTTTTCTTACTGCTTCAATATGTACAATTGAATTCATGGCTTCTTCAAACGGACAAAGCTAAATAGAAAGATAACAAGTCAAGACTCCTACGGACAATTTGATACTAATATTTAAATCATATAACATTCAAATTCATCATGTATTATATCACATCTTGTAAGACGGAATGTTGTTTATGACATGAAAATTCTGCAGTTTTAACTACTAAATATATGCTGAACCATGGTGGCCACCAACTACTCTGTAATTTTTATTCTTTGATCGCCTAGTTCTATTTTAAACTTCAACTGAAGTTTGAAAGATTATGTACAAGGTTATTTTCATAAATTCAATTCTCACAAAATTGTTCAACTTCCTAAGATTGTTATTTTATATTATCAGATCCAGAAAGTAGTTTCGTTAATCACAGATTTTATAGTCAAATTTTAAATATTAATAATAAAACTTATGTACAAGTATAACATGATATGATTAGAAGAAATTATAATAAATCTGATCCACTACTTCCTTGATTCAATCGTCATACAAAAATAAAAAAAATAAATAAATAAAAAAAATAGAAAAAAAAAATTAAATATATCAATCAGTTTGAACTATATAGTTGTACGTAAACGCTAACGCCAACGAAGATGGAAAAAAGCAGCAAGGCTACTTTCAAGTCCGTGTAGAAAGAGTGTAAGGCTACAATAGCGAGAGTGGCCACCACGCAATCGCGAATGATTCCTTGTAGTTCATTTCGGCATTGCCGGTGTACCTGTGGCAGTGGATAAGTGTCGGGCAGAGAGAGCACGGGCGGCGAGTTCGGGGTCTCGAGCTCAGCCGTAGCCGCAGGCGTAGCGGCTGCCGTTGTGGCGGTGCTGGGTGTGCTGGGTGCCAAGGCGCCGCTGCTGGCGGTACTGCTGACCGACTCGGCGCTGGCGATGCTTATGCTGCCGGTGATTGTCGTCGTCGCTGCGGCGCTTACGCCGCCGACTCCGCCGACGCTTGTTACCTTGGCCGGCGTCGACCGCGCGCTCGGTAATTCCTTGGCGGCGCGGTGCTCCGCAAGGAGTTTGTCGAAGGTTTTACTGCGGCCGGAGACTGTTCGCCTGAGCGAGACCGTGTGGGCTTTACAGGTGAGCGAGCGCGTGCAAGGCTTGCCCGTTTCTTCGTTCCACACGCCGCAGTGTCGGTCTGGATCGTATTCTCGGTCCTTGAGGAGGGAGCGCTCCGTTTTGAGCCTTTTCCGCTTCGGCTGGCTCCCAGGGCTCTTGACGGGGCTGCCACCCGCGGCCGTGGTAGTACCGCCACCGCTAACAGTGCCGCCTCCGCCAGCGCCGACCGCGTTCGTGAAGCCACTGGAGGATGACTGAACGCAGGGCATGGAGGACTCGTGGGGCGAGCGGGGAGACGAGCCGGAGATGCCCGAGTGGACATTGGATTGCTGCTCAGCCGCTCGCTGCGACTTGACCGGAGTGTGATTGTTGCTGGTTTTACTGCTATTACTGCTGTTGCTGTTGTTGCTGTTGACGGGTAACTGACCAGAGGATTGACTTTTCTTCAGCTTTGAAAGCTTGCAGTATGGCGTTTTCATTCCTGGCTTGTTTGGAGTTGAATTCGAGGGAGGTGGCAGATTTGAGGCACCAGTGGGATGTCGACTTTCTACAATTTTATTTTTAAGTAATTATTCTTCTAAATAATATATTTCGTTTACTGTCAAATGTCATTGTTTGAAAGCGTAAGAATATGCTCAAAAGTTTTTTTTTTTTTTTTTTTTTTTTTTTAAGTGAAATATCATAATATACATCAAATATAAATAGCCAATCAAATATAAGTACTCAGGTAGTCAAAAAGTTAAAACTCAATGGGCTATGTGATATATGTCCACTGAGATTAATTTTTTCAATTCAACTGTTCTAAATTATTATGATTATGTATTAATAATTATTGTTGTTTTAATGGCAAAATTTGAAGCTGCACAATTCATATTTCGAGATCTGTCATATAAAATTTAACTTACCCATGTGCTGTGTTAAAGCTTGCGGTTTGACAATAGAATTGCATATTTCACATACAACTCCATAAAATGTATCTCTTTCAGGACAAAAGCCATAGAGATCAATATCTGGAATGATCAAACAAATATATTAATCAACTTAGCCTTGTATTAACTTTTTGTAAGCGATATTAATAAATCATGAAATAAAAATTTAAACAAAAACAAAATAATTGCTGTTGAGACGAATCATTCATACAAAAAAAAAATAAACTTTACCATCCACTGAAAGGCGCATAACTGAACTTGCAGGTTCATTTTCTGGCTCCTCATCGCCTAAAATGGAAATGTAAGTATGTAAAATGTAATGTAAAATAAACAAAAAAACTATGTAAATAAACATCTGAATGCTGTATAACAGAAATTCTAAAAAAAAAATATTTCCTATAAATTTGCTGTAAAATTATCATGGTAAGTACAATTAAACAAAATTCATACATAAATCGAGAATAGTTTAATTTCTTTACAATTAACTAAATTCAAGCAAAGAAACGATAACTTTAAAATAGCTCTATCAAATCAAACACAACGATTGTGTTAGCATCGTTTGTTTATTTACGCGCGATAAAAAACCGTTGGCGGCGCTATGTCGCCCCCCAAAAAAAATTAAAGATCCGCTCCGTTATATAAGTCATCGGTATACTGAAAGTCATTTTTGCACTGGTGAGGGGGGTGGGAGGGAGGGAGGGGGGATGACGCAGGGTCATACACCGAGGGAGAAAAAAAGAGTAAGGGCCGCCTCTTGACGCATATACATTCAGAGCCACGAGAGTACGCGTCCTTTCCCTTTCTCTCTATCTCGGTCTTCCGTGCGCACCATCATCGTGAAAGGGGTTGCCCTCTGCCATCTCACGCGTTCATCTCGCGTATATATACACTTGTTCCTTCGATACTTATGCACATGTGAGGAAGAGTGAGAGAGCAACATCCTCCCTCCCTCCCTCTTGCAAGAGGTTATGTTTCTCGCATCCCCCAGGGCAAAAGTCCTTGATCGGCTTCTCAAACAGCGCGGCGAGACTTACTCAAGGGCTTATCGCGGCCAATCTTCTCGATCCAGTTGGACCAAGGCTGGCCGTGAAAGAAGGTTGGGCTGTCGCTTCCCGACATGTCGCACCGCTGCCGCCACGCTCTCGGACGCACACCTACCACCACCACTACCGCCGTCGTCGTTTCTCTCCCTGCTCCCGCTCTATCTCTTTATCTTTCGGTGTAGAACCAAGGCGATCTATAGCGCGCGTCTTTTCCGTCCGGCCTTTTCTCCAAGAGGCTGTTCTGGCGCCTCAGAGCTCGGGGTAGCAAGCTCGTTATGATACCCCTCGGCTGTTATGTCCCGGCTGCTCGCTCGCGCGCGGCGCCGTATGGAGGAAAAACACCGTGTACTTGGACGTGTGTATATTCGCGATGCAATACTACTGCTACACTCTGCTGCCTTGCTGCTGCTGCTGCTGCACGACAACAGCGCTCGGCTCTGTACAGCGTTGCCTGCTGAGAGACCTTGCTCACGGGACGACGCGCACCACCGGCTCCTAGTCCTCTAGAATCTCGTGGTCGTCGAACGTCCACGAGCGGTCTCCAGGTCTCCGTCCTCATGAGAGGGGGATTCGCTTAGTCCTAGGTATACCTGGGCTATGACGACGCTTAGGTATAATACAGCATGCGGGACGCAGATTGCGCCGAGGCGGGAGCGAGACTTCCGCCTCTTTTTTCGAAGAGAGAGCAGACTGAGAAGGTGCGAGACGCGCAGGCGGCGATTCGCACTGCGGGAGAGAGAGAGCGAGAGATGTTCAGATGTGCTGCGCGCGAGATGCTGACTCCTCTTACGTACTTTCCCGATACTATATCCCTCCCCCCCTTCCGGTTGCTTTGATGATTCTTTTGTTTACATTTAGGTACTGAATGTTTGTTTTCGCTGAATTGTCGCTTTGTTTTTTATTTATATGTATATGCATCGTTAAATATAAAATTAGATAAGTATAGAAACTGATAATGAAATTTCAGAGTAGGGAATGTTTTATACGTTTATTATAATATTTTATGTTAAAATAATTTAAATTTTAATTTATTTGTTTCAATAAATACCTACTTTCATCATTTTTTATTAATGTGTAGGATAAAAATTGATTTACTTTTTTTAATGTATTGTAATATGAATATAATTTGAAGATTTTCGAGAAAAAAAATAAGTATATGGTTATTTTATAACATTATTGAAATTTACATTCAGAAAAACATTACTTTACCATTATTTATTATTTATATGATTTGTAAATTTAATTTTTCAAATTACTACAGCAAAATAGCGCGAAACTTTTAATTTCAGCCATCTTGTATTTCCGTTGATTCCTCTTTGCGATTGGTAAGTTCCAACCTGCGTAGTGCGACGTCAAGACTAACACTCCAACCACAAACAGTTGGCGATTGACGTTTTCCCATGAAGAATTCTCTCAAAGAAAAACATCTTTTTACGGTAATTATTATTTACTTAAGTAACATAAAATAGAGAATATTTTGAAAAATCTCATATATTATGCGGGTCAAAAAGGTATAAATTTATTCAACAACTTTTTGATACTCTTGGATCGAAACTTCATTGGCATTTCGGACAGTTTTTGTTTGACTTTCTCAGTACTATTCATACACGTGCTGTCGCCTCATGCCTGTAGCGGCTGTAGCATAATTTCACGTGTTTACATTTACCGACAGCGGTTTGATGTGAAAAGCACTGACGAGATTTTTGTGTTTATAGAAATTTAGTTAAAAACCACACTATTCAACACTGAACACGTAAAAATGAAGATCAAGAAAAATTTGGTGGTGAATCCTCTAAGTCGAGGCAGGCAGAAGGAAAAAGAAAATGAAACTGAGGCAGGAACATCCAAAGAAGAGGTTATCTTACCTCAAGAAACTGGTATCAATCACATTAAATGTAAAGTTGTCAGGCAGAAGAAAAATGAAGAATTACGGAGGAAAAAAAAGAAAGAAAAGAAAGAAAGACGAAAAGCCAGAGAGCAAGCAAATGAGCCAAAACAAGTTCCAAAAACAATTGAAAATATGAGAGAAAAAGATGAGACCATGATCTTTGGAGATATTGATGATGAAGAAAATCAAGAAATTAAGATAGATATGGAAAACGATGAGTTCGCTTCTTATTATAAACAAGAGTACGAACCAAAAGTACTCATTACTTACGCAGATAATCCTCATACAAAGACAAGAATTTTTGGACGAGAGTTGACTAGGATTATACCAAATTCAGTGTCATTATATAGAAATCGGTCTGGTGTAAAGAAGATGGTCAAAAGTTGTATTGAGAAAGGTTTCACTGACATAGTAATTGTTAACGAAGATCAATGCAAACCAAGTATCCTTTTACAAACTCATTAATATTATAAATTTATGTTATTTATAATTTATATATATTTATTATGTTATATATAATTTATATATATATTTATTATGTTATTTATAATTTATACTATTCATTTAGAAATATTATGTAGAAAAAAAAATTAAGTAAAATATTTTAATTATTTGAATATTTAAAAAACTTTACAGAAATAATGCTTGTTATTTTCCTTAACATAATATATTTCAAGATGGGATGTTAGTAGTCCACTTGCCAGATGGTCCAACAATGTATTGTAAGCTAAGCAATGTAAAAATTACTCCAGAATTAAAAAGGAGCCATAAAGAAATTACAGAGCATCGCCCAGAAGTTATATTAAACAATTTCACAACTCGTCTTGGTCATACTGTTGCAAGAATGTTTGGAGCACTTTTTCATTATCAACCAGAATTTAAAGGACGTCGCTGTGTGACATTCCATAATCAGCGTGATTATATTTTCTTCAGACATCACAGGTATGATGATCTAAACATTAAAGAAAGCAAGTTTAAAATCAATTTTTAAATATTTTCCATAGTTATATTAATGAAAATTATACTTTTGTAGATATGAGTTCAATCAAAAGACAGGTAAACCAAGATTAAGAGAATTAGGTCCAAGATTTACTTTAAAATTAAGATCCATACAACATGGAACTTTTGATAGTAAATATGGAAATTATGAATGGCTTATCACAGGCAGGCGACACCAGATGGAAACTAGTAGAAGAAAGTTCTTCTTGTAGGCTATGTTAAGGTATTAGATTTTACGTAATATACGAAAAATTGTTGTAATTAACTATTTTTATGAAGAGATATTTATAAAATGAATTATAACTAAATTCAGAAGATTTAGTTTTTTCCCTTCTACTTTACTGATAGTACAGTCAGTAATTATGATATCCCAAATTCCTTCAATGAATTTACACCCAATAAATTTATATTGTATGTATCTAGCTATGATTATTTTTCATCATTTCTTATTGATTTGAAAGTTATCCCCCCCTTAATCAGTCCTTGCCCATCAGCCTCAAAGTTGTTTTAATTTGAAACATGTTTGAATTTAAAAAACATCCCCAACCTATTCATAAATAACAGGTAAGCCATCGTGGCGATAATTCGATTACATTAGAAACAGCGTTTTGCGCTTAGACTCTACGCCCTCTCGGGTTTCTCGGTTAATTCGTCGTTACGCTGACCACGATAAATTAGCTTGGCCGTCGCTTGGAAAAGATTTATGTTCGGGGCAATTAACATCCAAACGTAAGCGAGCTTTTGACAAACAAGGCGTATTAGATGCAGCAAATGAGATTTCATGTTTACCTTTATCCCTTAATTCTATACTTTTTTATGTTTGAATTGAAAGATTCCAATTTTCTATATTAATTATTTTGTTTTTTAAGAAGAATTTTATTTTGTATGAAATAATTAAAATACATATATAATTAGGATATCCCAAATTCTGTATTGAATGTTGTACGAATAAATAGATTAATCAATAAAAAATCACTTTTTTTATATAAGGTAAGTCGGGGTAATTCGGCTACTTCGCTAATTCGGCCATTTTTCTAGTTCACTATCTTTACTTATCCGAAAGCTTAAATAAACGATGTCACAAGCTTCCAAATATGAAAAATATACGTTTTGTACAGTTTTTAATTGTTATAAAAATGACCACTACATTGTTATGCAAGTTTCTATTATGAAATTTCAACGAGTCGGGTGTCTTATAAAGTAAAAAAATCAAGTATTTCGTTTATAGTCGAAATGTAAGATAAAAAACCTAATTGAAAGTGATACGGGCAGAAAGGTGAGGTTTTTTCCTTGAAATTAGTATGGAAGTAATATTAAAAAT
>UXGD01005178.1:0-15161 GCA_900474315.1 Torymus auratus
TTTATCATTTATATAATTTTATTCAAGTTTTATAAAAAAAATAGGCAGAAATCTTCGAACTACTCGAACCACCCCTACTTCAAAGAGAATTTGAGTTAACAAAAAAATATATTTATTGATAAAGTCAACATTAGATTGCGATTTTTTTATTCGAAATTCTAAATATTTATACTTAATTATTCAATTTTAATTCGATTTCGAACGGGTCTTTGGCCAGAAACAAAGACCAGTAATAAATTTTTCTATTTATAGACAGTTATAAATATCTACTTCGGAAATTTTTTTTTTCAATTACATTGCACAAAAAGTATTTTATTTTTTCATAAAAAAAACTTGGCAAGGGAATTAACCACGCAAAATTAACACAGTAAATTCACGATACATTATTATTAGACATCAACGGCTGCGTGACACAAAAACGGCATACGCATTCCGTCATTATTAATACGTAGAATACACGAGATAAGAAAAAAAGATCTATCATTTTTAATTCATTCATTTCAAAGTTGTTAGGTGTTAAAAAGGATTGGATTAGCGACTGCTACCTGTAGTGTCGGTACCGCCCTCAGGACTGCCACTGGAGTACATCGTAGCAAGCTTCCCATCAAGGATAAATCTGAACCATCCATTGCTGCCGTTTGACAACTCGAGCGCAGCTGCATCGGACCAAACGTAAAGGCAATCCCGTCCCCGGCAGATGCACCAATCTCGCCAGTGGTACGCCTTGCCGATAAGCAGTTCCTTCGCATCCTCCATCTTCTGTTCTTCCGGCAATACACCAGTGACTATTCCTCCTCCAGCCACGACTACTGTCGTTGGTGTAGTAGTGTTACTGGCACAATTCGATTCGACGACGACCGTCACTTCGGGCTCTGGCGGAGCATCGGCTGGACCGGCCAAGGTGCCGACTTTGGAAAATACGCCTAGCCGGGCAAAATGCTCGAGGAACTCGTCTTTGCCCTTGATCATCAAGTCTTGGATCATCTGCAGAACTACCAGATGACCGTCCTCGTCCTCCTGTTCGCGGGGGGAGAGAGAAAGAAAGAGGAATCTGTTTAATATTTGGGCAGTGGTAGAGTTGCTGTGTAAGTTTCTATGACTATAGAATTAAACGACATGAATTGACAATAAAAAAAAAAAGAAAAAAAAAGAAAAAGTGAACGCTGGCAACTGAAGGTATTAGATATGCAACAGAAAGAAAGACTAGTAAATGAACGCTTGCCACATAAGTATAAGAATTTATTAAGTGAGTTACACTGATTAGACGCAATGCCTGCGTGCGCTTCGGCCCATGGATCTTAGGGGGGGAGGGGGTCGCATGTATTATTATCATTATATACTGCACGTCGTGCAGATATATAATTGCGCATGTGTGTGTATGTATGGTACGCCTCTCATCGTCGGCAAGCTTTAAACTCTTGTTACGAGAGAGAGAGATATCCTCTGCCAGATAGTAGTTTTTGTTTCAATTTTAAATACAAAAGAAAACCCAATGACAAAACAGAAACGTTGGTTATAACGCATATGTCGTTAGCTCACCGCACGCTCACTACAAATGGAGATACAAGTAGTACACGGCTGACGGTAAGAGAGAAACAGATAGGTAGATAGACAGATATATATGTATATATAAGAAAATGGCTCGTGTATACTCTGTATGGAGATCAATCAAAGCGCAAAAGAGCCGATGGAGGTCTGTTCGAGTTAGCTTTGGTTACATGGAAAAAGTAAAAAAAAACAACCTGAGTGTGTATAAATGTATGTATGTGTGTTGTGTGTGATGTGATATTAATGTGATATCCAAACTTCAACAGAAATCAACACGAAACCAACAAAAAGAAAACGTCTCTGAACAAAAAAAATGAGGGCCGACCACGTTACCGTCTTGGCGATAATGTAGTACTGGGAAAGCTTGCGCGACGATATTGGCATTTTCGGGCCAACGAACGTTTCAAGACAACAGGGAGGCGGCGGCGGTATCTGCAGCATCGCCGTGGGCGGGCTCACTTTTAAATCGTAATCCTGCCGACAGAATTGCCACCCCGCTGATATATATACACACATATCATCATTATTCGTCATTGTCAACACACGCATTATATATCGCATATTGTTGACCTGAGTTTTTCTTTTTTTCTCTAGTTTTCATAGGGTGCGCGGAATGTCTCGAGGATAGAGTCTTACCTCGTTGTCGAGTACGTTGGCGATCACTTCCACGAGCATGGCTCCACAGCCGTTGGTCTTCTCAGCTCCGCAGGTCTCGACGAGAAGCTCGGGTTGGATGTAGTGCACCATTTTGCGAATGAGGCTCAAACTCGCCTTGCGCACGCTGGGTAGCATCGTCGACTGGAAGGTCTGACAGAAAACCGGCAACAGTCGCTTAAGGTAGACAGGAGCCATTTCCGGATCACCTTTTGGCTCTGTGAATTCCTTCACGTCATTCTCCGTTTTCCTGTCGTCCTGACCGGGCGGCGGTAGCATCCACTCCCCGGGCGATTGCAAAATAGCTGCAACCTCGCGATGGCCCTCGTCTATTCTCTCTCTAGCTTTGTCCAACGGCGTTTTTCCATCCTCGTCGCGCAGATCGGGATTCGCTCCGTGTCTCAGCAGTACTTTGGCAATGGCAGGCCTGCCGAAGCAAGCCGCGTAATGGAGACTGGACGATCGCTGGCCTTTGTTAACGTCCGCGCCCTTATCGCAGAGAAACTCGACCATCTCTTGGGTGCCGAAGGCCGAGGCCCAATTCAACAGGGTCTGTCCGACGTCGTCCATGAAGTTGACCTCGATGCCGCCCGACTCGATGGCTTCGATGAGAGCGTCGGTATCCTTGGATCTGATGCAATCGATCAGCTGCCTATGGGTCTTCTCGCCCGCGCTGTCCAACCGCCTTAAGCGCGGCAGGAGCGGCCCGGACGAGCAGCTGCTCGCATTCGCACGGCCTAATGCCGACCTGCCCTCGAACAGCAAGACCAGCAGCAGATCGACCAGACGCATCGAGTCAAGGACACAACGCTCGTCACCCTTCAGTGCTTTCTCGATCGCATCGGGCAGCTCCGAGCGCAACAAGTCGTGAGTTATCGAAGCGGAACCACGGCACAGCGTGGATAGCAAAGAGATTATCGTTGAAACTGAGGCGCAGGACTTCGCCTCCGGCGCTGGGATGTTTGTTCCTGTGCCCTGAGCTGGTGGAGTTTTTGCGTTGCCAGGTGTACTGCTTATTGATGATGCAGGTCCAGCTGCGTTCGATAGTCTGCAATGATAAGAAATTTTTTTTACAAATACTGAGCAGTTAGAAATTCTAACTTTTTAACTAGAGTTTAGAGAAGTGTACTGAGAAACATAAGTAGAGTATTTAATTTAATTATTTGTTACAATAACAAAGACCTAGGTATGCATAAATAATTTGTAGTTTTTATACAAATGGTCTTTTACAGAATAAGTATACGAATTAAAAATTGCACTTATAATATTTATGTACCTTCATGTTTTATAACATGAAATATATATATATTATCATTTTTGGGTATCGGTTTTTGCCCCTTGTAGAATTGACTGTGCTTTTTTTGTTTTTAAATAAAGTTTATCTTCTTCAAATGTAATTCTGATAATAAGTGTATCAAAAATTCATTACGTACATTTTTGTAAAACTATGTATAATGAAATAAAAAAAAAAATAATTAAAAAATTCTCTTACGAATAAATTATCAATTCACATATCTTTCCTTTAATTTTCATTTCAAATTTTCCACAAACTTCACCCTACGAACTTCTCCCCGTCTACACTAACAAAGAAAAAAACAATTTCCAAGTAAAATCCATACTGCCATTCGCCCTCCCGTCAAAACCATCAATTACATTAGCTTTACGACGAAACAAACAGCAGCCGTAGCCCCGAAGCAATTACCTGTACAGCAACTCTGACACTAGACCATTGCACGCGAGTGGCGCCGGATCTGTGCCTCGCCTCGAGAACCGATCGGCGAGCGACGCGAAACAGCGCAGCGCGCCATCCGCTACGTGGGCGTCCTCGTGGCGCAGCAGCGTTGAAAGCGCCTCGACGCAGTCGGGTAGTGATCTGTCCTGGGGCTCGACCTTGCCGCATAATCTCGACACGACGGCCATCGCCGAGTGTAACGTGTCCCGGTGCACTTGGGCGCCGTGCTCTCGGATGAATTGTAGCGCACAGGGCAGACCGCCCGCGTCGAACACCGCGCCTGCTTCCCTTGCGCAGACTAACTCGAGGACCTGAAATATGATAGGTCGGATTAGTTGTATGAATTGTAGTGAAGATGATGCTGTTTTTAGAATATTTTTTTTTTTTTAGTGTTTTATAATTCATGATTGGAATCACGTAGCTTTATAACGGGTAATCATATCATTTTAATGGCTAGTAATAATGGGTTTAACTTATAATTTTACAGATTAATATATTTTAAACCATAAACAATAATATTAACTTTATTTTGATATTGGCAGTGTGATAAATGTACATTACTTGCTAGATACAAACTACTGGAGTCAGACAGAGAAAAAAATTTAATGATCAATTATCACTTGTAATAATGGTTTTTTGCTAACTTTTAAGAGATATGATTGCAATTGCAGAGTTGTCATTATTCGCTTCCATAGAAATGAATAGAGGTCATAAAAACAATAGTACTGTTTGTTTGAATTAAATTGCGAAGGTCATTCATGTCATATTATGCAATAGCATTTATGGTGTTTGTTAATCTAAAAGCAATTTATTAGATCTAATACCAGATTATTTGAACTTCAGTATCATTTACATTTCTTCTTGCATTATTTGTATCAATACTTATATCTTCTCATAAATATTTAAATTATACCAGAAGGTAAAGCAGTGTGCATAATCATTACCATGAGAAGCAGTTTTCCAGTAATATATAGAAAAATGTATCTTTAGACAAAACATTTAAAAAAATACATGGCAATTATCTACTCAACAATTAAAACAACAGGAAATGATTTAGAATATTTTGAAGGAATGCAAAAAAAGTGTAAAAAGGAATTTAACAGCAAATGAGTCACAGGTGATTCATGCAACTTCACAAATGTTTAACAGATGTCATTGTACTTTGTTGATATAAATAGTCAAATAAAATCATTTATTTTGCAAACCTTAATGCACTGTTCAGCTAAATCTCTACTTGCTCTTGACCCAAGACCGGCACAAGACAAACGACTGCAGATGGCTTTGATGGCACCCTCCATAGCCACCACTCTCCGTGTGCATTCTGCAGAGACATCCAAGTAATAAGTGATGGCCCTTGCTGTTACTTCTAAAACATTGTCAGGTGCCAGCTCATCCAGGAATATGCGGCACAGAGCTGGTAAAAATGTTCTTGGTGGACAACTGCAAGAAAATAGAACTCATAATAGAATAGAAAAATCATACGCAATTATGTTGCAATCATTTTGCACCAAAATCAGATGACTAACACTCTCATTCCGTATTTCACACAATTAGGTAAATGGCTGCTCACCTTTCAAAACAACGATCCACATTATCAGACATGAGCAGCAGCATGCAGAGCTGCTCCAGCGCGATGAGTTGCATGTCCCTCTCGTCGCCCTGTCCCATGCTCAGCCACTCGAGCAGGGTCTCCGGATCCACATCTGCCATCTTGCCTATGCTTTGTCCCTGATTTAACCTGACAGTTACTCCAATACGGGATCCTCAACCAATGGAGACATTTGCTTTTCTCCGCTCTGAGCCACTTCTCTCTTCCTGGTCACAAAGCACTGAATGCCAATGACTCTAAGACTCTGGTTGACTAAGACCTTCCTTGAAAACCTGCAAACACCAGCAACATCTTAGACACTGTTGTACCTCGAACTCCGAAATGCTGGAGAGAAAGGAAAACGTTGATACGAAATCTCCCCCCTCCCTCTTGATTCACAGAAGCATCATCGTCAACCGTCGCAGATAGCCCAAGACACAAATATCAACATTGACCTTCCTCTCTCGCTCTCGCGCTTACTTCGAGCGTCCACTTACGTGCGTCTCTCCTTTTTCTCTCTCTGTTGCTCTCAGGCGACGACGTTGATTCCTCTCACCTTGTCCATCATAATCATCATCATGACCATCGCGCGTCAGCAGATATATAGCGTACCTATACCCACGGCACACTGTGTGCTCATCCAGCGAGAAGCAACGGTGCTTTTCTCTTTCTCTCGGCGCGCTTGCTCGCGTTCGCTCGCAGTAAGTCTACTTACTCGCTCACGACACACGAACAACGAAATTTCCTCTCTCTCGCTCTCGCGCGCGCGTGAGTTTTCACTTCGCCTTTATCGTGCGCGCGCTCGCTCTCCCTCTTTCCTCCCGATGTTACGTAGAGTACACACAGCGCGCGGCCGAGGCAGACGTGAAAACGTCGTGCGCGCGTGTGCCCTCCTCCTTACCTTCTTTGTCTCTCGCGTTCTCGCGCTCGCCGTCGTCGTGTTTTTTAATTTTCCTCTAGCTCCTCTCGCTCTACGGCGCACACACAAGGGGGCCTCTCGTCACACACAGATAGGCAGATAGACGATAGTCAGACTGCAGCCTAGGCTTCTTGCGACGCGTTGTCGGCGCACACGCACACACAGACACCCGAACGTACGTGCACCTCGCGCACAGCGCGGAGATTGTCAATGTCTCTCTCCCGTCGCAACACCTCTTCTTAACAAATCTTTTCCATTTTTACGAGTACAATTCGTCGAGAGCGAGCCTGTGCACCAACACACACATGCACAAACGCTACCTCGCTCTCGCGCGACGACAACTCGCTCGCTCACACAACACAATGGACGTCGACGACGGGACTGAGCAAAGTATAGAGCGTAAAGAAGCGATATAGCGCAGTGCCAAGCTAAGCTGCGCCGCCGACGACGGGGATTGGACAGCAGCCAGCGCGAGTGTGTGTCGCTAGAGTAGATAGCGTGCTGCCGCCGCTCGGTCAATCCGTTTACTCTTGTGGAGTCTCGGCTGATGCGTATTTTTTCCAAGAAGAGAGAGAGAGAAATTCCCAGTCCAGTGCGCGTAGGCGCAAGTGTGGACTGTGGAGAGAACCAGGCACGCGCACGCATATAAGTTGCGTTGCGCGGTTCGGACCCGTTGCCTCAATATATGTCATATGATAGCGCTTACTTATGGTTATTTTAGCAGAGTATAGAGAATGAGAGACACGTATAGAAGAATAGAGAAGAACTTATTTTAGGTCCTGCGTTCTTACGCTACCCAACAGATGCCGTTGCATTTTTCTTACATCCTAGTGCGACGATTCACGATTCTTCGTCGTCGTCATCGTCGCCGTTGGTATATAATACCTTTAATTTTACTTCATCGAATCAATGTCCGAACTCTCTATCCCGTTCTTTTCAAGCTAATATATAAGCGTGGCGCGTGACAAAAGCGGTTCACGTGCACAGCTGATTTTGTGCGGCTGTCGGTACGGTAGGCGCCTGATAAGGACAACGTCGCGAGAGATTCCGGAGCAACGCTGCAGACGATTTTTTTTATTTCGAAAGGGCTGCTTATGTGTATACTCTTTTTCTTATCGAGCTCTTTTTTCGCCTCGCACATGGTATATACTTACACGCCAGCTGGAATGAGGAGTCATCATCGTCGCATGTTCCAAAGAAGTGTCTTACGTAAATAGCGATGTCACGAAGTAGTGTATAATGTACATACACCACTAGCTGCTATACGATTTTCCGCGTTCGTGACTACCTATATAATATTCTTCAGCCTGGGGCCACTAGCCGCGCGCTACCTATTCATGTAAGATCAATCTCCTCGGCGCGAGCAATCGACGCGCTGATAAATACAGGAGACCTGAACTCGCGCGTTCACGAAGATCGCGCAAAAAGGAATTAGAAAAAAAAAACACTAGAGTGAGGGGAATCGGAGCATATGCATATATAGGTATATATACATATATATATATATATATATAGAGAGAGAGAGAGAGCTACCGTAGTAGCACCACGCGCGTGTGCGAAAGGGTGACTCGCTGGCAGCAGCTGCAGAGCGCAGTGACGACGACGACGACGATATGGACGTGATCGTCATCCGCGCGGACGTGTGATTTTCCGGGAGGCAGAAAAAGAGAAGAGCACGCAGGTCGTTCGACGATGAACGGCTGCCTGCACGTCGACGAGTTGACACTTACGTATATGAGGTATATATACGTTACAAGAGCGAGTGTGTACATACAGATATAATATAAGTAGGAGAGAAGTGAAAAAGTAAGTTAGAAGAGGGAAATATATATATATAGATATATACATGTAGCGGGCCCGCACACGCGAGGCGAGGCTGATGGTGCATTTGTAAATATACGAGAGAAGGAGGCCGGATTAATTGTTACATTCCGAAGGCGACGGCGTATAACAAGACGCGCGCTCGTGCATGTGAGTAGTAATAAAGTATAGGTAGGAGCTATCGTATACTTATAGGAATCTCAAGTCTGTCTCGAGGGAGCCGAGAGCATAAGTCACCGAAGAAATGGCTGCGAACTTCGATGTTTACGACGATCTTTATTTGTGAGTACATACACATCTCGTGTGATAAGCCAGATGGGAGGCTTTTTTTTACTCGCTGCTGATAGGCTTGTTATTAATGGTTTGTTTGTGTTGCTGTTCGCAGATATGCAACGCCGGAGAAATTTTACATAGAACCGGTGAGGACGAAAATCTTACTCGTCATTGATAGGACGACTCATCAGATACACACGCAAGGTAGAGTATTGAGAGAGTTAATGCTTTCTTTCTTTTCTCTTTTTTTTACAAGAGTGGCAGATTATTTTGACAGATCTGTTCTGGTGCTTTTAGTTGCAAATCCTAGTCAAATACCACAAACAGCAAGCCGCCGCAAAATATGGGGAATTGTAGGAATTGTTCGATTACTAGCATGTCCGTACTTAATTGTCATAGATGATGCACAAAAAGTTGGCACAATAGCTAACCAAGATGTTTACAAGGTAGTCTCCACCCACATTATACCTTACACAAGGTCCATGCTACACCTGGATGAGAAGCAAATTCGCAATAATACAACTTACTTAGAGATGATAAAGATGGTTCTGAATACACCTTACTTCTATTTTAGTTATACCTATGATTTAAGCTTCACAATGCAGAGACTTCACAATACACCTCCAGATTTTCTTCAGGTGAGTGGTCTGTTTAAATTGAATTAAGTGGTTTACAATAGAACTAGATGTACTACAGTTAAAGTAATGTTTCAGACACCTCTTCATGACAGAGCAGATCCAAGGTTTATCTGGAATTCATATTTGCTTCAAGAACTTGCATCAAGACCAGAACATCATAAATTTTGTCTTCCAATCATCCATGGCTGTATCCTTTTTATAATTTTCTTAATCTTTTCTATAAAAGCAATCCATTTACTTGTAATTTAGTTCAATATAATATGCAAAGTAGCTAGCTTTGTGAATAATAGAAATGATGAAATGAAAGTTTTTACTTAATACAAGAATCAATTGTCTTCCTTAACACCATTAAATCTTAGTTGTCTCATTGAACACAATGGTTGTTAATGGAACTCCATTCAATTGGGGTATTATATCTAGACGCTCAATTCATCGAGCTGGAACAAGACTATTTTCTCGTGGTATAGATGCCAATGGACATGTTTCAAATTTTGTTGAAACAGAACAAATCTTAGAAGCTAATGGAAGTAAAAGTTCATTTGTTCAAACTCGTGGTTCTATTCCATTATTTTGGCAACAGAATCCAAATTTGAAATACAAACCTAAACCACAATTACTTTCACATGAAAATCATTTGGTAGCCTGTGCTAGACATTTTGAAAGTCAACTATTTCACTATGGAAAGCAAATAATAGTCAATTTGGTATATGTTAATATATTATAATATAAGAAAAAATTAATGATTTTTACAGAAATTAATATCCATATACTTTTAACAGATTGACCAAAAAGGACCAGAAGCAGTTCTGGAAAAAGCATATCGGGATATAGTGCAAGAATTACATAATGAAAATATAAAATATGAAGCATTTGATTTCCATGCTGAGTGTCGTAAAATGCAGTGGCATCGATTAGACATTTTAATGGCACGTCTTCAACATGATTTGGAACAGATGGCTTACTTCCTTTTGACAAGAGATGGAGTGTTGGTGTCTGTTCAAGATGGCATTTTTAGGACAAACTGCATAGATTGTTTAGATAGGACGAATGTAGTACAAAGTATGCTAGCCAAAAAAGTACTTTCAGATGCTTTAGCAAAGTTAGAAATATTAAGAAATGTAGATGAGCATCCTTCACTTGAATTCTTATTCAAACAGGTAACATGACAAATCTTGAAAACACTTGTCAATTTATAAATCTATTTTTCCCATACCCTGGCTGAAAGTGCCACTTTTGCTCCCGGCAAAAACGTGAATGGGGTATTTTTGGCACGGGTATGGTGAAAAATAGTATACGCACCATGGAAGGAAAATTGGCCAGCCCACATCTCGTGTTTGCCACCCGAGCCGAAAGCGAGGGTGGAAGTTTTCGCGAACTGTGGACTGTCCAAGTTTTTTTCCACTCTAATAGGTGTGTAATATACTACTTCATTTATCTTAAATTTGCTGTTTTGATTCGAATAGGTTTGGGCTGATAATGCTGATATTGTAAGTGTTGAATATTCTGGAACTAGTGCTTTGAAAACAGACTTCACAAGGACGGGAAAGCGAACTAAAATCGGAGCTTTAAAAGATGGCGTTAATTCCTTAACTAGGTACTACAAGAATAATTTTGCTGATGGTTTTAGACAGGTAAATGAAATGACTTTGAAAATCTTTTCCATCCATAATTTAAACTTTAATGATCAAAATTTTAAAAATATTTTTAGGATGCGATAAACCTATTTTTGGGACGTTATATGGTACAAGATGGTGAGTGCTTAACAGTTTCCTGTCCTTTGGAGTCGGAAAGGAATTGGCGCTACGCAACATTCCCATTAATTCTTTTGGTGGCATCAGCAATGTTGATTGCACACATGATATTGCCTTCAAGATACACCACAGAAATTCTACTTTATATGCTCTTCTGGGCAGCAATGGTGGCCGGTACTTTCGCGACAATTGTTCATCATGGCAAGCAATACGTTGACAAGCCCAAGCTTTTGTAATATTAATGATAAATTTAATATTGCGTCCATGTGATGTTAAATACATATTTTATTTAATATACTTTTAAAAAATTGTATTATTAATTATTGTAAAAAATGTGCAAGTCAATCTCAATTGAGGATGTTTGAAAACTTTAACAATTTATAGTTATATTACAATTATGTTGTTGAATAAAAAAGAAACTGAAAAAACAGTTTACACTTGGATCAGAAAATTGCTGTCATTTAAAAAAAAGTATTGCATCTCTCTCTCTCTCTCTCTCTCTCTCTCTCTCTCTCTCTCTCTCTCTCTCTCTCTCTCTCTCTCTTTTGTTATCAGACTTATCAAATAATGCAAGGAATTCATTATCGAGGACAGATTAGAGCAGTTAATATATATTCATATATATGTATACTGTGACTCTCATTCAAACAAACCCAGTAAAAAAACGTTTCAAGTTCAATTTATTATTATCTCATATCACTGAGCGAATCAAATGAAAGCCTTGTGTACAAGTGGACAGCCCGCACAAGCACACATTAGTTCACAAAATCAAGATTATCCCTATATTGCGTATGCACAGTCATTGGGTGGTGGAAGGTGATCCACCAGTGTCGTACTGGCCCTTGTTCCTCATAAGGTACGTGGCCAGATAGTTGATTGGATCGGGTGGCCTCTCCTTGGCCAGGCTGGACAGAGCCTGCAGTAGGATGGGCACGACTGTTTGATCCAGGTACTGCCTGGCCGGAAGAGACTGGACCTCCACTCGCGACTTCTTCGCCGGCGCGCTTGCCATATCTGAATCCTTGTCCATGATTATAGTTTTCTATAAAAATTCCCAAAAGTAAATTATACATAAACTCCGAGTTCGGAAATTTGAGAGTGCGCAAAGTAAATCGTTGATAATATTATAGGTTAACAGACGGGCCGTTAACTCTCACCTGAGTGGCATCGGGTAAAACATTGGGTATGGTCGTCGTTGTCGGCAGCCCGCTCCTCTCGTCCACCTGACCCTCTACACGGTCCACCCCGATCGAATGAGAGACAAACAAACAAACGTATATTAGTATACAAACAAGAAATACACACCCCCGCAGGGGGAAAGGAGCAGGAGTCTCCCACGTATACACAACAATATAACGGAATATATATACACACGGCGCGCGAGAGCGGAGAGAGACAGAAGTGTGTATATATACACTCGAACAGCCGAGGAGTAAAGAGAGAGTGAGTGAGAGATAGAGAGAGAGAGAGAGAATCAGTAGAACGTACCGCCAGCCGACGCCATTACGTAAACAAAACTTTTGATGCGAAAGCGCGCGCCCCTGAACGAGGACAATCGCGCGCGCACTGCACTTGACTGCTCGTAAGTATCCCTGATTCCCTGCCTTGGTTGGCTGTCCGTCTCGGCGATTCTTCTACTCTTGCATGCGTTCGCGAAACCACTGTACCTACTCGTATCTCCGTCTGATGAGGCGACGTGACGTGACGTTTAGGGAGGCAGGTATAGTGGCGGCGACGATGTGTTTACAAAAGTCGCGTGTTTCGGCGGCTCTGCAGGAATCTGCACTAGCGAGTGAGTTGATGATGAAGATGCGCATGCGATGCGTTTCGTGCGAAGTATAAGTTGATCAGCACGCAAAGAAATACCGACGTGGATCAGCTCGGTGGAGACCGACGTGAATAGTCCTGCAGCACCGAGCTGGTTTACGTCGGGCACAGAACTGTTCCAGCTCGGTGACCGAGCTGAAACGGCTGGATCTTCGAAGTAAACAACCCCCCGTTGCGCGCGCTATAGATATATAAGCAGAGTGGCTGATGTAGAAAAACAAATCAACGCTATATAGGTATTTTGCGTATTTGTTAATTATCTATTATCAGTTATTATTTATTATTTACCCTAGCGAAAATATTTCTGTTCGATAAAAGTTAAAAATTGTTATCTTATATAGTAAGAGTTATAAACTGTTGAAAAATGTTGTCCCTATACTGAAAAATCTCACGTGAGATTCTGCTCGATGGAGCGGTAAATATATGAAATTGATAAATTTTAATTTCTAAAAAAACTTATCATTCACTCAATAATTAAACAATTGAAATTTTATAAATCGCAGAATTCACAAGTCGTATGTATATAGGAACTTAATTATACCTATGTTACGGCGGCAGCGAATAATAAAAACAAAAATAAAGATAAGCTGTCGATATCACACAACGTATATAAGTGATTCATATATAAATTTTTTTCGCAGCACATAATCTACGCGCTTAGAATGCGGATTCCGGCTAACAAATTCCTATCTTATCTTTCCGTGGTATACAGGATACAGGAGACTGATATATACATATAATAGTCTGCAATGCAAACTAAACAGATTCATTCTTGTTTTTTATTCGTACTTTTTCAGCTTTCTAATATATATATATATAATGAGTTGAAGAGTAAAACATGAAAAATGGCTATCCTGTCATTATTATACTTAATCGATTGCAGAAAAGTTATGTTGAACAGTAACAGTATATAGCTTTTTATAATTATGACCATATTTTTCTAACTCGTTATATGCATAACTCTTATGTCTTTGGGTATAATAAACTTACTATAATTATAGAGATCGGATTTAGGATCAGAAATAAAGGTATACAGTACACAGCAAAAAATCAAGTTTCAAAAAGCTATACTTACGTCTGTACAAAAACTTATTATGTTTCATTACAGGCATGTTATACACTTAATAAGATAGTACAGTAAGTATGTATGTAGTTGTATTTTTAAACATAACTATTATCGGTATATACCATAACAATATATGTATATCGGAGATTTTTTTTTTCAGCAATTTAAAATAAAAAACACTAGAATAATAAAATGTTCACCCAATTTTATAAAATTTTGGATATAAAAAACAATAGCTTCGATATTCGAAACAAATGAACCCAATCGTAAAAACAACCAGGGAAAAAGAAGATTCATATCGAAGCTCAAAAAAGCTCAGCACAAGCTGTAATTATTCTTATGTACTATACTATAATACAAGCTAAATCTCGAACGAAGCGAAACTATATACTTTCGTGTTGCAAAAATACACCGTCGCTGCAGCTGCCGTAATTACACCCCTCGGAACCGGAGAGCTAGCTGGAAACAAATGGGAAAAGAGTTCGAAAATACGAGATAAAAAGTTAGCGTATATGAATAAAAATATACGCGAGCTATTTTTAGCGCTGCATGAGAAATCAATCGCGTTATACTTACACCAAGTTTTGTTTCCGTGTATATACGTGTAATAGCAACAATGCATGCTTATTGGCAACGGAATTACTTTTATTGTTCTATAAAATACAATGTTAGAAAAGTTTTACTATATAAATTCAGCTTATATTTTTCCGTGTGAAAGTATATGTATACATAATACGAACATACGGCCTTCGTTAATTATGCGTGTCCACAAGACTTTCGTCGAGAGTCCGTAGCAGAAAAAAGTACGACAGCGAAGCATGTACGATCTGCAAAAAAGAAAGAAAACAACGACTCGCGTATATAAATCTTCTCCTTCCTAATATATGTGCAAATCCCATCAAAGTTGCGACAAAACCCGAAATTATAACGATTTGAAAAATTTTTTTCAAGCACGCCTTCGGCACCCGGTTTTTCTTGTTTATTATAATATAAGTATACAATGAAAATCCGCAGTTGAGCTCGTCCGTCAAGTTGCCTATTTTTTCTAGAGTAACTTCTTACTTTTTAAGAAAATGTCAAAAAAGGCCCTTCTCTTCAAACCTCAGACATTTAGCTCAGGATTGATCTACTCTAAGTTTCAAAATAGAAATTTTAAAACTATAGAAAAAGAGCTTTAATTCCTTTTTTTTTTTAAATTGAAAAATGCCGATTCCTTCAAAAGTTATAAGGGTTTGAAGTTGAAAGTCGAAAAATCATCAAAAGGTCGGCGCTGTCGATTCATGCGATTTCTGCATTTTTATGCTTTTTTGACGTTCAACTTCAAACCCTTGTAACTTTTGAAGG
>UXGD01005179.1:0-15153 GCA_900474315.1 Torymus auratus
AACTCATATTCTATTGAACTACTACAATTCATTGTAAAAAATACTATCATTTTGTAATTGTTACTATATTTATAGAAATTTTTTGCTATAAATTGTCACCTTTTTCGTGAGAATACAAATCTTCTCCTCATTTACAATAAAATATGGGATGCCTCGGTTCGTAGATAAACGGCTAATGCCAGAAAATGAAGAGGTGACATGATATTTCCATCGCTTAAATAAAATTAGGCTTTTATGATTCTGATGAGTCAAAACACAACTTTTTTCAAAAATTGAAGTTGGAAAAAAATGATTTCAAATACACTAAACAAATAATTTATTAGTTTTTTAGTGGAAAAATGATCAACTACTAGTGGGTGTTCAGCTACTGGACGAGTCGTCATAGTAATTTTTACTACAAAATTTTTCTCTATGTATAGCTTCTTGCAAATTGCAATTATTTTTCTTATATAAAAAAAACCCTATGAGAAATTATTGTTTTTTTTAGTTAAAAAAAGCAGCAACAGCTAAAATTCTACTCTCTTACCAATAATCATAACGAAGAATTCTCCGGCCGCGATGCAATATACAGATTTCACGAATCCCACCAATTTGTCACTGACATCAAAACTATTTCATTTCTTTTCCCCCACAATGCACATACCACGACCAGAGTCCGCCGTCGCGTATCACACTCGTCACGGCCGACGCATCACGCTGACCGATTTCGCGAGATTAGCATAATTTCATTTCCGGCCGCTATGGGCGCCCTCGTAATCGTGCCTTTGCATACCGTAATCTCATCGCGCGAGCGCGATGTTTCTGTATAGACAGAAAGGGCGAGAGGAGAGCTAGCTATATAGCAAGAGAGAGAAAGGAGTCGGTTGAGCGGTGATCGAGGAGAAGCCATCAGTCACGGAGACGCGAATCCGCGGGGGTTGCTGTTTGCGCGCGACGAGCTCGTTTAGCCGCGTCTCTCTTTTCAGCCCCTCTCTGGTATACAGTACGTATATATATACCCCTTTACCCGTTGACGCGGGGCCCTCGACGTGACGACGCGTAAGCGAGACGCTTATGCCGTCTCATTTAAATACTCTGAAATGATTTGATTTTTTTGTTTGCCGTAGACGAAGGAAACTCGCCTTTTTTCTCGCCTTCATTCGACTCTCGTTTAAATAGCCACCTCCCTTTTCGCGGCACTTTGGCTCATTTTTCAAGGTACACTTATTATATCTGGCTAGTTATTAAAACGTGCGGCAGAGCCGGGCCGTTTCTTTGTGTCTTATCCGTGTGCTACGGGTTTGTTGGACGAGTGGTAAGCGGTGTGGCGACCCGTATAAAAAACCGTATTGTAGTTCGACGGGGTTTGTATATCAAAAGACACTTGACAAGAGCAATCACTCATTTCTCAACTGCGTATTTTAACTTTACAGTTTCAAAAGCATGCCTTCTTCTATTTGATATTGATCGTTTTTAAAGAGTGTATACAAGTTCAGCAGAATAGCTTTGTTATATACTTAATTTTGCCGAACGCGAAGATTAATATTTCAGAAAACAAGTGTTTCTATTCAAAAGGCCGCAGCCTTCAACACATTCATATATTTCAGAAATGAGTCAGTAAGTTTGCGTCAAAAAGGCAAACCTGCCGGCGAACATAAATTGTTTGCAAACACTCGCACGCATTATTTTCCAATATTAATTTCCCATTAAAGAAAGTGCTGACTATTATTCTTATTCACTCGGCGACAGCGTTTAACTAATTCTCCCATTAACCATTAAAAACCCATGCTCTCGCTATACTCACTCGCACATACATATAAGCTCACCCTTCTCAGGCAGGAAACTTTTCATTTCATTCAATCATTGTCCGAATTTATAGCGGAGTAATTCGTTTTTTATTTCGCCTTTGTCGTCAGCACGCTGCTGCCCCGGCGAAAAAAGGAGCAGCGCCCTGGAAGCTTTTGGGGGCATTTCTGTGAGAAAAGCAAGCTATTCCTCTGCACGAGCGGCGGCTATATACGCTCCTCACCCGCGGCTCTTCGCTCCCCTCAGAATAGCCGACAGGACCAGGCAGAATAGCAGCGGCGGCGGCGGCAGCGCAACCTCCCCCACCCGCTTCTTCCCTCTTATTTCGCTCTCTTTCCCCTGTCACGTAAATCATTAATCTTGCTGTATTTTCTCTCTCACACTCAGATGTGGATTTGGACGCGGCAGTCGCAAGAAACCTATCCGATCGCGCAACTAGAAAAGTGCGCGCGCTCGATATATATATACCTATATATACACGTATAAGCTTTCCCTGGGAGCGGCGTTGTTGAGGGTTTTGAAAAAAAGTTTCTCGCGCAAGGCCGTGGGATTTTGTTAGTTTTTATCGTAAAAAATGATACTTATTATAAAAAATGTGGAGTAATATAAATGTGAAACGAAAAGGCAATGTCGGAGTTAGTTCTCAGCAACATACTTACAATGAAAATTTTAATGTTTTTAATATTGTTATTAATTATTTCAGGCATTCGCTGTTTTTCACTGAGAAAAATAAATAATTGTATTAGAGTAACAAAAAATACGCTCTAATGAACTGGATTAGATTCAACATTCCTTTATTCGTTACATAATTAATTATATTGTGTATCACTTAGCATATTAATTTTCAAGCTATTAAACTTTGATAAAGAGAATAATACTTAAAATATAAAAATAATCCCTATTTAATTTTATCACGAATAGTTTTACTCAAGACATAGCTATTGAATATTTTAAAATCAATAAAAGTATCAAGTAATAGAGACTAATTGTATACCTTTACAGTGTGCTAGAAGTACCATTTCTTTTAACTTGAGATAGTATTTCACTTTAAGACAAGCCTATGATTTACAACTATAAAATGAAAATAGGAAATAAAAGAAATACCCTATTACGTGAAACCATAGCACTTTTCTGCTGCAAGGCCTGAAATTAGAACGAATAATAAGAAGTATTTGTTAATACGGCGAGTGCAATTTTTATAATTCATCTGACAAGAGTACCTGTTCCTTTTTTCGTTTCATAGATCATTACTGTTTCTGTCCATTAGATGCAAGCGTGAAAAGTGGGTAGTCCGCTCGGGCTGTAATTACGCCAGTGTATGCACTTCATTAGCGCTCACCTGCATTACATAACAGCAACGGCATGTCGTTTTATTATTCGAGCTCGATCAGAGATTAATGATCTTTCTTTGAGTATTACAGAAGGGTTAAAGAGTTCGCGCATCAAAATGAAAGCTGCTTTTGAAATTATTTGTAGAAAAAAGTAGCCAATGAAAAGTCAACATATGAGAAATATATGATAAACATTTTTCTGCTTTCTAATTAAGTTGCAAATGCATCAGTTTGTAATTTTTTCATAGGGTTTTGCTAATATTATATTGATGACAGGCGCCACTAATTACTTTTGTGTATTTTAATGTTGATTTGATTCAACTCTATTTTGTCCTTATTTTTATTGAAGGTGTAATGGAAAGAGATTCGTACACCATAGATCCTTTGAACAATAAAAAGTCAACATATGAGAAATATATGATAAACATTTTTCTGCTTTCTAATTAAGTTACAAGTGCATCAGTTCATAATTTTTTCATAAGGTTTTGCTAATATTATATTGATGACAGATGCCACTAATTGCTTTGTATATTTTAATCTAGATTTGATTCAACTCTATTTTGTCCTAATTTTTATTGAAGCTGTAATGGAAATTAGAGATTCGTACACCATAGATCCTTTTGAGCATCATAAATTTATTAATACACCGAAGTTTCGGAAGAATAATTAACTCCCCTTATCAAGGCTAAAAACAATGAACATACAAAAATATTAAACATAATGGAAATTAAAAAATTTTTTGTCGCTTTAAAGTGAACACGGAAAAAAGCTTTTTTCCTTACCATTCGAGGTGGTATATAAATTTACAAATTTACTTCTATTTTGTTCTGAAAATAACTCTTCCGTTTCCAATATTATAAAAACTATTATATTATACAATTATTGCAAAAATCAAATGTCAGTTCAACAGTTGTAATACCAATATATTACACTAACGGTACACTGCTCTATGAATTTATATACTAAAAAATGTTTGTTAGTACTTTACAGATTGGAAAATTGAACGAAAGAACTTGAGATGAAGAATGTAAGATGGTTCTTGATAGGCTGTTTGAAAAATCGTACACTGCGCGTCTAATTATCTTTTCAATCTCGAAATGAATCTGTTCCAGGGCTTCATTACAACCTTGTTTTTTGTTACATGTCCAGCGTCGTGGACAATAAAAGTGTGCAGTCGTGACTGACATGTGTTATACGTGTCGGTATACGCACGGGTCACAGGCCATATAACGCAGTTCATGATCGGCAGCATCCCGTCACGGATGTAGCTGACTTCTCGGAATTAATGATCTTCACCGATATTTTTCTTGCGCTACCTTTTTGAGATGCGTCAAAATCAGACGCGCCATAAGCCTGAGACACTCGTTAAAAATAGTATTTTGATTGCCGTGCGTAACGACGTCATGAGATTTCGTGCAAACAATATTTTGAGCTGCTAAAAAGGTGTAATTAGTTCTTTTTTTTACAATGTAATTTGACATAACAAGACTATTAACATGATAAAGTATTGTTTTTTGATCAATGATAGACAGAACAAGAGTATTTTTAACGTACAAAGTTTGTCCCTGTAATAACCATCAAAGACGAGGCGAAAGCAGTCATATTTGTTGTTAAAAACATTATCCTTAACAATTTTGATATGTATTATGTATATTTATATGCAATAGAAAGTTCAATACAATATAATCAATTAAAATTCTAATAAATTTGATGTACCCTCAATCAGGAACATCACTTCCAGAGGTGTCATTTTATACCCTACCTTACCGACAGAGCAAATACATACACAAAACGAAATGTATAAATAATTACAATTTAAATAAAGAAATACAATTTAATGACATATAAAACATATTCCTTTATACATTAGAAATAATTTTGAACAATTATTTTGACATACAAATAATATATAGACCATTTATCGCATGATCAAATAAACTGAATTTTTTTCACATATCCTTATTAATATTTTTCATATGTTACATAATATTTATTGTAATTATTAAAAGAAAAACTAGTTCTATTGTAAAATCAAAGAAATCAATGCAAGAAATTACACTTATTGTTAAAATAGTCTATAAGACAATTGTCCACTTGAATAATAGTAATTGACACAGTTAAATATTATTTTTTAAACTAGTTACTAATTTTTTTGTAAAACAATAAATAGTAGCCTTCATACTAAAATCTGCTCTCAATTCAAATGTTTAATAAGCAAAAATTAAATTTTAAAATGTACATAATGTAGGATGAGTATTCTCATAAAAGAACCTTCAATAAACAGAACATTTCTTATATTTCAAATTTACAGAAAATTATTTTACAATGTACTGAAAACGTTACAGGATACGCGTTACAAAATTTAGTATAAAATAATACAGAAATTGAACCACAATTCTTGAAGAACACATTGCCTAAATGAATTAGACATAATATATCAGACCATGTAGCATTGTATGCACCACACAAACCTCTCTAGAACCGAATTTGTCGCCTGACTTCAAACAAATTCGGATCTACAGGGTAGATGTAGAGCATTAACTGGGCCTTTTTATTCTGCGTCGCTTTCAAAACACCGTCACTCACGGCGTGAAGCATCTCTTCGATCGGCCCAGTAATCATATTATGATTCTGTTAAGATCCACCTCCTCTTCCTCCCGTTTGCAATCAGCCAAGCTTCTTCTCCTCCTATCATATCGGCAGCACTCCACTGAAAAAAGAAGCAGAAAAAGTGAGCAAGCAAATTCGGCCGCGCGTTTCATACCATGCACGTCAGCGGTGTATACATACAGCGTGTGCTGTCGCGTGACAACGAGCGTTTACATTAAATTCACATACAAATTAGCCGACGGCAAACAACGACGACGCGGAGCGCCGGCCACCGCCGACGTCGTCGTTGTCATCGTTGCCGTCCCTCTTACAACAACGTGACTGCAATTTTTTCCGAAGCCGCAACGTCATTCGGGAATCGCCTGGGCCCCATTACCGCCGAGTCATCCACGAGGTGGGTATATACGCGCGTGCACGCGTGCTGCAGTGCGCGAGGAAGGACGACTATACGAGTGAGACGGGCCTTTTCATGTTAAACCGACGAACTTTTTGCCAATTCCCGCGAGAGGAAGAGAGACCGACGAGCGGCACACGAGCGATCCTAATCGAAGAAAGTCAAGGCCCCAGCGAGCTCTACGTTTTCACTTGTCTAGACCGCCGTACGCATATGCTGACTGGCTTCATTTCAAACTCATTTAAAATTAATTTTTTTCCGCGAAACTTTTTGTAGCTTTTTTTAATGAAAGGTACTAAAAGTTTAACAAGATCACGTGTTTTTAAAGATGATGGCATCACGATTTTCTTTTTAAAGTTTTTGCAGTTCTTTAGTGCGTGTATGATAACGTAATCATTTTGTGAATATTTAAATTTAAATTTAAAATTCATGTTGAAATGTAAAAATTGTATATCTTGTTACTAATGCGATTGCTAGATTAAAATTTTTCACCTTTCGCAGTTTTGTACAGAATTTTCTTTCGGAATTAAGATACATTGATTGATAATTTTGTATTTTAAATGTTGCGAAAATTTTCTCCGTTCGTTAGTTAAATGCAAGAAGCATATAGGTTTTATTTTGAAGTTAAAACACCAAAGATTTTATAAACTTATAAAAAAAAAGAAATACCTGAGGTGCAGGAACACTCTCATAGGTATAGTTTTGAATTACTTTTCCAGCCTCTACAATTTTCTAAAATAGATAATGTATAATATATCCATTTTATATTAACAGCCCTACTTCAGTAAAATTCTGTAAACAAAGATCAAAACTATAACAAAAATTAATCAAAAAAGTTCTGTTACTCAAGAAGACGTAGTATTTTCAACATTAAACGCGCGACATTCTTTTCGGTATGTTTACTTTTTTCTTTCGCTTTCTTCCTACTAATACTGCGCCTATAAAATCATTTTGTAATTTGTAGTGAGTGTCACTTCAGATAAAGAATAATTTGACAATAGTAAATTGTTTCTTCAACGCTATACATTTTGCTTTTCTTCTTATGTTACGCTCAAAAGTACAGTGTTGTATTATATGTTGAAGTATTATTGGAAATGTAACTTGTTTTGTTAGGATAGTTAAATTAGCAGTATTTTGTCATAGAATATTGTGATTGCTATTAACGACACATTTTTAGACATTACATCCGTGGAAAAGAAATTACATTCCCATTTATAATGCAAAATATAATAATCACACCATTTCAGATAAAACAACATTTTTAAAATCAATACTTGATTATTATTCGCAATATACCGTAATTTCGACCCGTCGATTAGAAAACTACCTCACACAAAAAGGCAGAAAATCGCATCAAACGTGACCCAGTCTCCTGCGCCTCTCTTTTGTTCATCACGACACCGTAAAGAAAAGCTGCGCGCATGCAGCACGACGCTCGAGGCGCCTTTTCTTCATTGCGTACCCGTTACCATCGCGAGAAGAGCCTTCAATCGGCTGCGTTCGATCATTGGAAAATATTAATAAATAATAAAGAAGGTAGAAAAAAAGCCCGCGGACGCGCGATCAATTACATTGACGTGCGAGCTAAGTGGAAAGCCTCGCGCGCGTCAAAGTGCATCTCTCTCTCAGCGGCATTATCGTAGAAAGGCAAAACGAACAAACTCGTATGTATCTCCCGGAGAAAGTCTCTCGTTGTAAATGTATATACGTTATGTACTACGGGCGTTTTTCCTGCGACGGTGCTGACCCGGCGATAGAGTTCGTTATGTCACCAGCTTGTGTATATGCGCGGGAATGGATAAAGAATAAAGAAGCAAAGAGAATCGGCTGCCGCGGTGGCACTGATTGCTTTACACCTGCAGTGGCGATATTGATTGATAGGCGCTGCGCGAGTGTGTCGCCTATGGATGAGGAACCACCTGAGAGAGAAGAAGCCGCGCGTTAACGGGCCGATGATGACACAGCCGATATTGACGAGGATATAGGCCTCCTCGTTGCTGCTGCTTCTCTTTCTTCTTTTTCTTCTTCTTCTTCGTCTTCTTCTTAGTCGTGCTGGTCTTGTTGCTAGCGGTACAGACGTTTCTGCGCGCCGTGCATGTTCGTTTCCTCCTCGGGATGATGCTGCGATGGTCTTGTTCGCCGCGTCTATATAAGACGGTGCGCTTTTACTTGGTCAATGTGACACGGCTCTCTTCCTGAAAACGATTTTTTTTTCATTAGTGGATTGTGGTTGATGCGACGTCGATGGCATTGCCTACTTTCTATAGAGGCTATACTATGTCGCTATGGAAAGGATGGAATTAGCAATTTTTTTCCAATTATGTCATTTTTAAATTCGCGACTGTGAGTAGAATTACTTTTGAAAATCTGTTTGACGTATAGCGTCGTGAATGTTTTATAAATATGATAATGAAAAGTTGATAGAATAAATTTGCATGAATTAAGTCGTCTCTCATTTTCATGAAAATTAAGTTTTTCATGGATGCAATATTTTAACAAAAGCAAGATTGATTCTTTTATTTTTCTATTCCTTATAGTTAATATTTATGGAAACAGTGCAATAATAAATTAGATTAATATTACGAAATGATAAAACAAACAAAAGATCAGCAGAATTGATCAATTACAAAATGATCATGGTTGCATTTATTATCTACAAAAGTTGCAAAGAAGAAATCAACAGATATGTTGTACAATAAATAATGTTAATACCTGCATCCCAAAAATATCTATAAATCCATCCTCCTCTTGCACTAATTGAGTAATTTTCAAAAATAAAACCAGTCCAGCTCACAATACAGAAACCTTCCCTCTCGCGCCTCTTCCCAATTCCCTATTCGTAGCTCATTATCCCCTTAATCCGATTGCTTTAACAAGATTTCCTGCACCAACCGCGCGTTCACGACAATCATCGAAAACAAAACTGACGGTCACCAATCCCTTAAAAAGCTTAGCGTCGAAAAGTCAAAGGATTATCCGAAGATTACAGGTTGCTTACCTACCGACGACGCGCACACCTTTCACCAGGCATATATATCTTAATCCTCGACTCCCTGCGCGCATCCAAATATTGACTTTACCAACTGAGCGCATGCGTCTCAGCGCCTCCGTCGGCGTCTCCTCCTACTCTCGAGTGAACGGCGGATTATCCTCTCATTTGGCCCGATCTTAGCCGGATCATCCCGGCGCGCTCAAACGCCCCCGCTCCAACAAATTAGCTGCGCGCCCCATCCTCAGGCTCTTTCCCTTAGTACGGGTATCGATGACTTTGACTTTTAAATCCCGGCCAGGATAATCCGCCGTGGTAAAGTTGCGACGGCGATGTGTATACCTTGTTCCAAGCCCCTCTGGACCCACCACGCGCGCATGACGCGTCCCCGTGGAAATTCCGTACTCGTTTGCTTACCGCTGCCACGCTCGCGCGCGGCGACGTGTAATTTTCACTCCCTCGGGACGGGTGAGGTAGAGTGAGACAGAGACATAGAGAGAGAGAGTCACATCGCCGCGGGATAGGTGTAGAGAGGAAAAGGGGTGAGAGAGTAGACTGGCGCGCCATGGGGGGAGGAGAGGGTGAGAGCAGCCGTCCTATCGACCCGTCGACGTACGCCCACGACGCCATATCGAGGGGGCGAATGCTACTGCTGCTACGTCCGTGTTTCCTCTCTCTCTCTCTCTCTGCCGCTCGCGGTTTGCCCTCGTGAAGTTGTGTGTACGTGGGTGTGAGAGTTGGCTTTCGTCGGGCGGGCGGGATTTTCGCCGCGCGCGCTCGCTAGCACGCCAGACGCTGCTGCGTTTTCCGTCGTTGATGCCGTGTCTGCCCCTGAAAATCAAAGTTCCATTAGTTATATCGTAAGCGCGGAGAAGTTTTTTTTTTCTTGCTCGCTCGCTCGTTTTCTTTCGCGTGCCAGCGGAGAGAAAGAGAGAGATGGAGAGGGTCTGTTCTGGCGTCGAATTTATTATGACGTAAATGGGTAGCGTTTTTCGTACTTAAGGGGGGTGGGAATTGATAGTCGCTAATGCGCGCGCTGGCTTTTCATGCGATAAGTTTAAATTCAAATTTAGCATAATGGTGCGTTGATATTTCGGTTTAATGTAAAGAGCAATTTTAGTTATCAATGGCAGTGTATCAAGTGATATGTTTTCGTGTTTGTATATAGTCAGTTGTAAGGAGAATATGAATATGATATTGTTAATCTATTTTAAACGTATTTTGAGCTTATTTATTACAAATTTGTAGAGAAAGAAAACATTTTTATGATTTTCTGTCTTTCTATGCGGTAAATTATTTCATAATATACTAAATAAATGTTGTACTTTGCGTCGGGTTTATTTAACGTGAACGGTACATTAAACGCCACACTCCACGACTCTTTCATTAATATGTAAATTAGTAAGGCAATTAACAGATTATCAACCTACTACGTGTTTGATGAAAATATTATATAAAATTACAAACTCGTTCATAAATTTTATTGCAATAAAATCTCAGCTTTAAAATAAACTTTTCAAGACATTTACAAACTATATATTTAAATTTTTCACAAATGAAGATTAATTACATACATATTTGTAAATAGATGAAATATTTGATAGTTGTTATGTTTTAATTACTTATTACTGTAATTTTTCTACTGTTTAATCTGGAAATGAAAATTAAATTCCATACTTGTATTAATTTAAGTAACGTTTCTGAACTATGATGAAATTTTTTTCAATCAAGATAGCATCTCTTTACGCGCAGCTATTTCAATGTGAAGCCTTATTAACAACTAAGGCGTGTCATCAATTGCGTAAGTAATGTTTTTTGAAATCGACACAGTCTCGCGGTAAAAAATTATTATGTTCGTTCGAAATTTCATAATTTTAATGAGATGATATAATTGTATAGATTCACTTTTTGTTAGTAAATACTCCGTCTTCAAGTATATTAAACATCACCTTTTATATATATGCAATCTTATAATAGAACAATTAATAGAAATTCATTTTTCGTAGTTGCGGTATATTTGACTATATCTCGTTATTTTTGCAATTTTTTTTTATTTCAATTTTAGAATGTCTCCTTCAATGCATTCTACTTTTCAAAGTATTATACATTTTTTTAGCATTAAATGTTTAATTTTAATATACATACCATGTTTTAAAATACAAAGAACGTTGACAAAGATAAAATAATATACTTCAATTACGAAAAATTCTATAAATATTTAACGTTTAAAATTAACTCGATGAAAATACTAAAGTATATTCGTACTGAAGAAATAGTGCAAAAACATTGTCAATCCATTACCCATATAAAAGTGACGTGAAACGACTTTTTTTCTTACTATCTAATGATAATTTTCATCAACCAATCAAAACAAATACCTAGCATTCATTCTTCCCTGTCCTACCACCAAAAACCCTCGAATTCAACTACCGGAGCAATCGCACAAAGAAAATATACCGTATCCTAAAATACTTAAACCCAAATCGCGCGTCGATCGTAAAATTATCTCGCTGCAAAAAAGCGAATTCACAACCCACTCGCTGCTCTATCGTTACCGTGCGTTACTTTCATTGCGCTCGCTGTTCGAGCCAACAGCCGTCGTGGCCGTTCGCGTGGACGGCACATGGATTATCCCCCAGAATTTAGCATTTTTATTGCTCTGAGCACGTACCTCGTTCTCTCTCGACCGGCGGTTCCTCTCCTATATACCCACTGGAAAAAGGCGGCAAAAGGTGAGCTCTCTTCTCTCTGGGCACACACTGTATAGGTACAGTGCGTGCACGCGGGCACTCCCGAGTTTCGCGCTACGCGCAACGGGCGCTCGCTCGTTCTCGCTCTTTGAGCGGCACAAAGGGGAACTCGTGCCGAGAGAGAGAGAGAGACGTGGGCCGAGCCGACGAATAAACCAATAAACGGGGCAACCATCTGCTTGCCAGCCGGCATGTCTTTTTTCTCCGTCGTTCTTTCTCTCTCTGGTGCGTTCTCTCTTTCTCCCTTCCGACGTATAGTAGCAGTCCTCCTCCCCTCGTCCGCGCACAGCGCTGCTCTCTCCCCGCCGCCGTGCCGCCGCCACCGCCGTTTTATGTGACTCCGAAATGAAAGCCACACGAACGCTCGCTCTCGCAGTCAGTATAGCGTCTCTATTTCGTCTCTCTTCTCTCTTTCTCGTATATATAACGAACTCTTCTTTATCGAGGCCTGTCCGTCTGTCTCTGTTTCACTCTTACTCTTCATCTCGCGCGCGTGCGCACTTTTCGCGTCTCTCCTCTTTTTTCGGGCTCTTTGTCTCGGGCGGCTTTTTTATTTGCACTTACGCGCGGGCACACGGCTTATGGAGGCGAGGTTGACTTTTTCCGCGTGAGAAATATTTTATTAGAGGCGGAGAGTAGTGCGCGACGACGACGCGACCGCGCAAAGTTGGAAGAGAAATTATAATTTTACTGGATAAGTTCGGAACCGTAAATTTGACAGCGCCGAAAGTTTTTTATGCTTAATTTGTACGTCGGGAAAAATTTATAAGCACGCGGGATAGCCGTAGTTTTATGCTGACATTTCGCGCACTGATGATAAAAAAGTGTATAATGGAAGGATCCGATGTTGAATTGCATCAGCGACTTGTATCGCGCGATGAAAAAGTTGTAATCCGCTGCGAATATTTCGTGAATATTTCAGAATAATGTCGTAAATATGATTTTATTCGAGAAACTTTGACCCCGCCTTCACGAAATTTGCGTATCTCTTAAGTATAATGAAAAGAAAAAAGATTTTCATTTCTCAATATTAAAAGTACTTGGAACTCAATGAAAAATTTTTTTTGGCAATGTTCAATTCAACTCCGCAAAAAGCACATTACTTCAAAAACATTAATTTCATTCCAATTTGGAACGACTGTATTATACGACTTGATTCGAACCAATTCCCTAATGAAAAAACTTTCCGTCCAACGCAGCCGACGACGGAGTTTCAATTTGGGAAAATTTCGTAAAAGCACTTCCAACAATGGTCGAGAGAATTTCGGTGAATTTCAAGGTCGAACACGCAGCGAGTGCATGAAATGAGTTAACGGCTGAGGGTCTGGTTACCTGGCTCGCCGCCAACTCGGCTATTCTCTCTGTCTCTCTTTCTCCCTCGCTCGCGTAATACTACGAAGAGCCCGAAATCTTTGCCAAACCATTGAAAAGCACCGATTATGCGAATTCACTCCAGTTTCTTTTTATGGACCAAAAAAGTAAATCGATTTGTGCGAAATGCTCGCTCTTATCTCGGCCGCTTATCGTTCGTCTTGCGATTTCAATTTTACTACGCTTCTAAAATCCCGTGCGAAGTGGGTATATGAATGTCAAGGGGCGAAATATTTCCATTCGCGGAATCGCGAATCGATCCTGACTAATTGAATACATATCTGTGAAATATAACCCATAATTGTAATAAAATATAAGAACCGAAATATCTTATCTTTTTAATATTTTCTAACTTTCTTTCCAATCAAAAGATTTCAAGTAATAATTCTGATTTAGAGTTTCCATTTATTCCGAATCGTGATCTTCTTCGTCGATTCCTTTTATTTGCTTTCTCCAAATTTTCAATTTCATTTTCAATCAGCTCTGCTACTACAATAAAATAAATTCAGTCTTTAACGCATCGACGAGCTCAATTTAGAGTCACGAAAGAAACCAAGGCTCGCTTCTTGCTTCCAATTAAATTTTTTCCCCGCCAATAAAAGCTAAGACGAAAAAAAAAACTCCCAGCGCAAAAACCAATTCAACGATCACTTAACGGCAACCGCAATCATTGTCACACAGCTCTCGGACAAAAGACAATCACACCGACTAATGACTTATATACACAGACACTAATATACACCTATACACTCTCCTCTCGGAACTACTTGCAAAATGACTTTTTACCTCGTTCATTATACTCGCCCAACCAACGACGCATTAGAAACTGGGAGCTAGCTCACGGTTGTAATTTTCGCAGTGAGAGAGCAACGCCACGCTGCAGGGATTGTCTTCGGAGCAAACGAAGCGTGCAATTGACACAGATACAGAGCGTCCACCCATACGTATCCGCACGCACGCGAGAACCCGACAAACGGTCGACTCGGTTTTTCTCTCTCTACTCCCGCGCCCGAGCGTGAGCGCTTGCCGTGACGTCACTTGTTGCGGAAACGCGCACTAATTCATATGACTTTGAGAGTTTATCGCCTCCATCCCGCGCCGCGCGTTATATACATACAGGCACTCACACATGCATGATATGTATTTTGCGAGTCGTGCGCGCGCACGAGATCGATCGTTACCGCACGTATGTACATAGCACAGTCGCGCGAGCTGCTGCTGCTCTCCATGAAGAGCCGATATTATTTCGTGCCCTGGGCCTGAATAAGAGCTAAACCCGGTCGCGCGCACCAGCGATAAATTAGAATTCAATTTCCGTCTCGTATCCTCTGCAAGCAAACGCGCGACGCAGGAGAGAGAGAGAGAGAGAGAGAGAGAGAGAGAGAGAGAGAGAGGCAGAGTGCGTGTATATCGGGTGTATGTTTAACGACGAGGAAGCACGCATCGATCACCGCGTTAACTTCGTCGCGTCATCCCGGCTATTCAGGCATCGATTCGACATCGATTAACCGCTCCTGCCGGTGTGTAGTCCGACCTGCCGCGCGCACTCTGCGCTGAATAAGTGCGCTGGCTATGTGGATGAGGCCCATTAGTGGCTCTCTTTTATCAATGGGCGGTTTCCGAATAGTCATAATATTGAATTGTAATGATCCCGGTGGGCTATATATGGAAAGACAATTCGCGATGACAGTGCGTTTTGATCGATGGCTGCGTTTTCATTTAGGTCTCGATGCGGACACTGATTTCTTAAAATCATGATATTTTTAGGAATTCGTTGTACAGTTTTTGCCAAAAATATTATAGATTATTGAATTTTGCGGTCATACAAATGTTTTACATCAATTTAGGGCTGCACGAGAGCAAGACAATACAATATTTCTGTAATTGTTGTCTCGCTCTTGTAAATTCTTGAAAATTTCTCTC
>UXGD01005180.1:0-15150 GCA_900474315.1 Torymus auratus
GGATAAGTAAAGATAGCGAACTAGAAACATGGCCGAATTAGCGAAGTGGCCGCATTACCCCGACTTACCTTATATAAATTCTAAAGATATTTAATATTACATTAAAAGTTACTCTGGTAGAAATGTTAACCAGAAGCTAGCTATTTTTTAGTCAACTTTATGGCTAACATTGCTTGTCTTTCATAATTATGTACCAATTCGAAATAAATTATGGTAGTTACACTTCATAAAATATGTATTTTAAGTAATAGTAGATCTTTTAGATGAATTATATTATTTTTGCATTATGATTTTTGCTAAAAATGTTTCCATTTAATTAACACGTTAGCTTATATAAATTATGGTTAATTTTCTACGAGGGTAATATTGTTCACTTACGTTTCTAATCAATATGCAATTTGCGGGTACGATGAAAGGCCAATACAGTATCTCTATTATTTTCACCAATAGTAAATATAATGACAACATCCTGTCTGCATATTGATCACGGGAGAACTTTTGCTATTACTTAAAAGTATTAGAGGAAATAATGGTAATTTCAAGGAATGTGTAGGTAGAAGCTGAAAAACTTGTTGATTCTTGGTTTCAAATGTATTTTGAAGGGTGTAGGTTGTAATTTTGCCTTGATTTTTACTACTGATCAGACGTGAGATGTACGTTACTACTTATTTGTATTAAACAGCATATAATACACGGTAGAACACGTAGGTGGTTTGCCGTAATGTAATTATACTCTGTCGCGAACTTCTCAGAATTAATCTATAGAGACTATGATTTTATTACCCTTACACTGTATCATCAAAAGTGTTTATTGCTACAGTAATTTGTCTTTGCATTTCGTATGACGAATATTAAATTATTTCTTTAAAAGCATATATTTCTATTGACACTGATTTCATATTTTCGATCCATCAACATCTTATTGGATATGAAATTGGTAAATGAATTAGTTGTAATAAATACAAAAAATGCGTTATATTATATTCCCTTTTTCAATGTTTTGGTAAAAAATTCTTCACGGTAGAATGAAACTTTCAAAAAAATGTTCCATTAACCGATTACACTGATTAATGTGAAATGGGCATTTAATCGTACCCCATTACTCCTATATAAAGCAAATACGTCTGTATTCCTCAATTTATTTCCTCACCGCCAAGCCGCTTCTCTCTAATATATAGCAATCTGTACGCGATATTAGATTGTACGAAGCATTCGAATCGCTTTCTTTTTTTCCAAAGGACAAAAACCATTTACGCAGGACTCGAAACTGTGCCTCAGCTAGCAAAAAATACTGCCTCCGATCCTCTCTCTCTCTTCCAATATTTAGGTTAATCATCGGAACGTACTCTCGACCGACCTCTCTTTCCCAGTATACCCACAAAAAGCTCATAAAATAGTCAACCTCCTGCGAGTTTAAACATACACAGATACACTGAATTACATCACCCCACAGAGCGCGTCGTCAACGTCGCGCCCCGGATTAATTAATAAGGTATGGCCGATGTGCAGAAAGACATCGATCGTTAAACTTTCTCCCGCCGCGCTCATCGCGTGTGAGATTCCGCGAAGCTCGCTAATTACACGCATGACGCGCGAATTGTTGCGCGGGGGCGCGTGTTATACACGCACACGTCGATATATGTACGTTACACACATGCACGCACGTGCAAGCATGACTTATATGTCGTATGGCGCGCATCGCATCATGTGTTTCTAAATGTCGGGAGCGCGCGGGCGGCATGCGAAATGCGTATGTATACACGCGGAAGGGGAAGTGGGAATAAAATTGGGCAGAGGCGCAATGTTGTATATGCGCGGTGAATTAGAATGAGACGACTAGGTATGAGGCAGGAGAAGGACGACACTTGCGTTTTCATGCGCGCGCGAGTTATATAGGATCAGCATCGCTGCGAGGCCGATCGGAGCGCTATGTATAAAAGACTATCTCTCTCTCTCTCTTGGCACTTTCGAGTAGGCGGAGAAAGTCACGCGACTGTCTACGTGTAGGAGTGTATGTGTGCAAGTGTAAGTGTACACGATGTAGAGAGGCTTAAATGCTAGGAGCATCAATGATCGCGATTCTCCTCCCCTCTTTCGGTTTTGCTCTAGACTGACCTACATTTTTTCACGCCGCCGACGAGGATTTGCAGTTTAAGCATGGAATACAGTAGCATAGCTGTGTGTTTGGTGTAATCGCGTTAATCGCCTATTATTTCGGTGCACGCTTCTTTAACGAGACGACAAGCGCGTCATTTTCGGGTTATAATGGACATTAATTGCTTCGATTTCCCACGTTGATTGAAAAGCATCGTTCGCTTTTTTTCGTGTACCGCTGCTCGTTAATTATAGTTTATTTCATATATCGGTATTTATTATTTTGAGCATGTATTTTTTTTATATAATTAGTAGTCAAGCATTCGGCTCAGGTTTTAATTAATTTTTTGTCTGCAAACAATCCTTTTTCCATTAGTAAACCAACGTGAGATATAGTTTATTGTGCGTCAGACGCGTGAAAATGAATTAAAATTCTAGACAGTTTGGGAATACTTGAAAAATAATTTTTTCCTTTTCCTGAAAATATGCCTAATAATATTACATAAATTAGAGATAATAGCTATCTCTAATTTTGAAATCATTTATCAGCACTGACTTTATCACGTAATCCTCGTTTTCTCGAAATAAAGCAAATACTGGAAAATCCAGGCACTATTATGTATAGCCGTTAATGACGACACATCCTATCTGTGTGCAAAAGGATTACATTAAGAATAAGCGTTATAAACCATTGTGTACAAAAGCTAACGCGTATAAGTAAAACTTAGTCATAAAAAGAAATTATAGTCGGGGCCACAAACATAATTTCAAAGTTTTTTTTTGCGTTAAATCTTTGATACTTAGTCGTATTACTGTAGCAATTTTTTCTTTAAATAAATATGTTTGAAAATAATGCATTATTCAAGATAAATTTCACAAGTATAATGCAACTATACAATATGCAAAGATGCGGGTCCTATCTAATAAGGTTGCACAAAATAATCATATATGTTTTTACGCTCATATCGTGACAGTTTTATAATTTTCATGGCAATGTCGTATCTTAATAGAAGCCACAGTCATATACCTGTATCATGCTTATGCGCACATACACACGTTATTACGGGTATTATCACATTATTACACAAACTATTTCGCATTCCAATATTTGCGCAATAACGTGGCATTACGAACAACTTATAACATAGGTAAAAACGAAACCGCGCGCAAGGAAAATAGAAGCGTGTGTATACAGCAATCGTTAAAAAGAAAGAACCGTATCTCAGAGCTTTCTCGAAGGATAATAATAATATGGCACCTCGTCGGCTATTTCTTTACCGAAGAGGTCCGTTCAAAAGCCATTGGCGAATTTCGCTGACGGATGGGCCAATATCACCGCGTGAGATAATCGCGGACGTCCCGTCGCTGTTCCGGGAACACGTACCGCGCGTGCTTCTCTCTTTCTCTTTCACTTTCGTCGCGCGCACATATCCGCCTTATACATGCGCATGCTCGCGCGTCGTCGCCGGCGGGTTTCCCTGATCGCTTCTGTGCGCAGCAAAACGCCGCGCGTTGCGTAATAACGCTATACACACGCGTTTAAGAAATTCGGGATTATTGGTGGTGGATTGGTGTGAATCATCCTGATAATGACGAATATTGGTTTTGCAAGGGAATGTCGTAATGATGTGTGTGTGTGATTCAGAAATTTGAGGGAACGGATGTTGATTGTTATGGTGTTACCTTGTGCCTGCTTACTTTGATAAGGAAACTTTTTTCCTTAGTACAGAGTAGCATACAACACACAGGTATTGAGTTGAATTAGTCGAGTCATTTTGTCGCCTTACTTGTTATAAATCATATTACGATGTTTGAAAATAGTATAGGTTCTGAAAATTTGAAAACGAGTTCAAGGTGCAATGATACAACTATATTTTGGTATAACTTGAACAAACTATAGCCGATTCTTATCGTGTCCTGATAATATTGTATTTATAGAATTTCGTTCGAACAATTAAATCTCACACCTATAGTGTACTTTGTACTTGTATAAATATCCTGTCAAAGTATGTGAGGGTCACATGTAACTTGTATTGCAAAGATAAAAAATAACATTGCGCATCTCCCGTAGCGCTGTCAATATAATGTGACATTAATATGGAAACAATTCCTATTGGTTTGGTATTCGTTTAAAAATATAATAAAACAGTAATATAAAGCTTTTAACACGTATAGAAAAGATGTGTAATTATTAGATTTTTCAAGCATTTTACTACATGACATTTACTTATATTCTTATAGTTTCTTACTCAATCCGACCTCCGTTCTCAGAAAGCTTCATCACCGTCATAACGAGAGGTAAAAAAAAGTTCCTGATTGTCATTCGTCAAACACGATAAGCAAAAATCTACGCAATACTTAGATATTGTTCTATACTTTCAAAACCGAAAAGTGCGCGTACTTATAGAGCCCCACATGTATTGAGTCAGCATCTTACAGCCTCCTTACATTCCTCGTCGACACATTACCGGCATACCTAACGAACGAAACCTCAATTCACAAGCGCGAAAAGACAGTCCCTGCAAAAAAAAGCGCGCGCGGAGAAAAGAAAAGAATTCGAGAAACTCTTTCGCGGGCCCGCTCGTTGTACACAAGCATCCCAAACAAAGAGCTGCCTCGCGCGGGAGAAGAAAAGAACGATCAGCGGATTGGGTCCTGCGCACAAGGCGGACGTAGAAAACACAACAAGCGCGGCGTGTATTACGGGGGGCTATCAAGCAAAATTCGACAGGAGGCCGCACTTTCGCCTCGATCCGCCGCACCGGCCGCCCGAAAACGTTCTCGACTTCCTTCTCGGAGAGAAACTTTTACTTTCTTAGCGGCGCGCGGACTGCTGGCTGGCGCTCGATCGGCCGCTCATCCCACTAAATTACGGAAGCGTGTAATAGACGCGCCGGCGCGCGAGCACGCGTCGAATTTGCATTTTTAATGGGATGTTACGCGCTGGCTGGTCCGGTCCGGATTTCGGAGTGTATAGTCGATTTTACTTTTTTTTTCTATTTCTGGAGGCGAGAGAAAGACGCGTGATTTTTCGATTTCGTAACTTTATAGATTACATTTGCATGCGTTTAGTATATACTTTAGGTGCGATGCTGATGTCTAATGCACCGCAGAGTCGGACTGGTTTTCGATAAGATCGCAGCGGCGTATGTGTGTTTTTTTGATAACAATAATCGTACACGTGATTTCGCTTTTACTTTGAAAAGCGAAAGGGGCGATAATTTCTTTTTCGCAAAAAGTTGGAGTTTACAAATATACAACCGGTTGGGTTTTTATTCGAGAGAATGGAAATTTCCGATTCGAACGTTTCTTTTAAAAAATGATTCTTGGAAACCGGTTATACACTTTAATAGTTTCGTTTATTTAGAGATTATATAAATACTGTTTATGTTCCATATTTAATAAACAGGTGAGATATAACAGTTTGACACGTGCTATATAATGCAAAATATTTATTTACTTTATATTCATACTTTTACATGTAATTTCTGGATAGACGGAGAAGTAAAAAATGTTTCAAAGTGAAATTGAAGTGTCTAAAACATTTATAAAAGATAATTCAAGAAGACATTACACGTAAAAAATTTACATGTCTAAGTGCTGTGTGTTGTTACCAGGAAAAGAAATGAAAATTTCATGCGTATACCGATGTTACTTTGCAAATAAGCACGGAAGTAAACAAAAGTGTTGAAGAATCAGTTGTACGAAGGCGTTTTGCGTTTGGAAAGTCTAATAAGAATAATTGTTCAATGTGCAAAATATGATTAACTGAATCTGACATTTGAGGAAGTGGGGATTTTAATTGATTGAATTTGTTACACTACTGAATTTAGTCTTAATTATCTATAGAATTTAAGCAATTTATAAATAATGGAATTTAATAGTTAGGACTCGTTTAGAAAAATATCATTTTCCAATCACGAAATAATGCAATAACAATGACAAAACAATTAAAGCAGACACATTTTAATTACTCAGTTTGTCTCACTAATAAGCAGATTATTTCTGATTTTAAATAGTCCATCATTTTTTGATGGATTGAAATTTTTCTGTAAAACTGACCATTTTCTATAGTAACCTTTGAATAGACACAAATTTTCATGAAAATTGCCCTAAAAAACTAAAATTGCGATGTAAATAGCAATTTTTACTATAAGTTGCTGTATTATTCATGAGAAAATGTGTCTGTCCCTCGTTTACTGTCAAAAATAATAATTTTTCCTACACAATGTTTCTCCGTGGTAATCTTTATAACATCTACATAAAATAATATGGATAATAGGTGGATTAATTAACTATTAATTTTAATAACGAGCCTTGAAGCAGTATAAGCCCATGTACACCTCATTAAATTACGGCAAAAATAAATGCTTCCCGTCAATCTTCAGCCTGCGTCACCTAATTTAAAGACAAAGCGTGCCACATCCTAAAGAGACTCTTCACGCGCGCGCTTGCGCGTCAGGGCGAAAAAATGTCGAAATCTCGTAGTCTCGAGCCACAAAAGAGTCATTAGAAAACCTTTCTTCCTTGTTCTCGGAGATCTTGGCGTGCCGATTAGAGGGACAATTTGGTGGGGAGGCGCGCGGGTATCAAAATATATTTCGGGGCGGCCGGTCGCTTCGCTTCCCAAGTGTGCCGCTAGAACTTTCTCCGCTGTTTAAACAATATTTCACGGTATCGCGACTCCCCCGCATCTTGCTCTCCTTATTGTCGTAAAGCCGCGGGCCGCTTATAACTGCCTCGAATATCTTGGCGTGACAATGCGAGGTGGGGAGCCGCAGAGTCTTTTCGTCGCAATTTTACGGGCGAGATTACGGCCGTGTCCGCGCGCGCCGAGTTACAATTATTATTTGGTAACAGGCCTCGATTCTGTCGCAGTCGCCAGATGGATTATGTCGTCTCGTTGGGGGGGACTTTATACCTTCGTAATCGCGAGATTTTACTGCACGATGCTCAATATTGTTTGCGCGTTTTGAACGCTCTGTAATTGCAGGTTGGATGGTAAAAATGTAATTGCTGACTTTTTTCTCATTATTGGACGTACATTGCCGGTAATTATGCTAAGTATATATATACTGTAAGCGATGTATAAGAACGTTGGTTTCTGCGTGGTGTATGTTACCTGGTTCAAGTTGAGAAGCGAGGAAAAAAACCAATTAAAAACCTCACAGGGCTGCACGATAAAGCAAGATTAATCTTGATATTATATTGTCTTGCCTCAATATTCAAGACAATACTCGAGACAATATTAATGTATAATTTTCAATACAATATCAAGATTGTGTTACAATATCAAAATAACTCAACAGTTTCTAATCGTAATAATTTATCGAAATAATCATAATAACTAATTAAATAAAAACAATTATTTAACTCTCACGCAAAGGCGCCTTTATTATAACTCAATAAACTTCGGTAGTTGCTGATGACCATTTACTAACGAGATGTTCGGGTGGTTGGGGACAGGTTCCTATATCCCCTCGGGCCGGCTTACTTAGATACGTGAGGCCAGAGGGAGAGGGTATGCCGCCTAGCGGCAGCGCATTAACTATATACTCTGGACGGCGGCACATATATGGCGGGAAAAATAAAATTTCAAATTTGGAATTAATTTATACTTGTGCCGTAATTCTATTGTTTTTATATAATAATTAAAAAATCTAATGAATTTGAGAACATTTAAATTCGCAAAAAAAGAAACTTGCTACGGAATCGTGCGACTGTGAACAAATCAATTAAACTCACAACCGAAATAGTCGGGGGTGCGAGGCCTACGCAAATAAAGGGAGTTCCGTAGACGTGCAACGATAAGCGAGTTGATTATTTAAAAAATTCTTAAACCCGAATAGCCGGAGGTCGCAAGTTTCACATAGAAAAAGAAGCAGTTGTACAGTCACGGTAGACTTTTTTTAATAATCGACAAGCAATCGTCTCGCTATTACTGTGGCACGTATAACTCCAATATAATAAATAATTTCAAGACAAGACAATAATACTTTTCATATTGACTAACAAGACAAGAGAGACATTTTCAAGAATTTACAAGTGTGAGACAATAATTACAGAAATATTGTATTGTCTTGCTCTCATATTAAAATCTTAAAACTAATAATAATTAATAATAAGTTTTCTTTCTACCTTTTATGTATTGAAAGGCCTAATTCGTGTACGCTGTGGTGAAAAAAGTAAAAAAAATTCCACATGATTCATAAACAAACCGTGAACCCTATAGATGTAGAAAACTCCTCTGCTCGCATGAAGTACATATAGACTATGATAATATCTAAAATCTACAAGTTGGGTCATAAAAGCTATTATATACCTCTATGCTCAACACAGGTGAATGCTAATTAAACAGCTTTAGAAAACACAATAAACGTCAATTAACGAAACGAATCATTTCGTCTGAAGCGCAAAAAGCAGTCCTCCTCTTGCACACGTGCGCACATACAAAATTACGAAGGCTGCGTGGTCGATCCATTCTTAATTAACGGGTCCAGCGCGCTCAAGCTACACGAGAATGGAGATATTGATCAGATGATGGGGAGAGAGAGGAGTCGGAGTCGTCGCAAGTGAAAACGATCCGCAAAGTGATAGCGAAAGCCAGCTGCACGCGCGCCTCTTATGTACACTCGCCGGTCAAGCTCGCTCTTGCGCACATGTGATGATGCAGTATAGCCAGATGAAAGGGTTTTCTCGTTCGCGTGCGCGTCATTCCCGACTGGATTTTTCGAGCCAGTGCCGCCGAGCGCCGAGACAGCAAGAAGTCTAATGAATCGGATTCCCGGCTACCGGTGATGCGAATACCTCGGAGACTGCTCTGTATATAGTCTTAATTGTCGTGCTGGATGGTTCACATGTTTCGGCCTAAGTTCATTGCCGCTTTCTTATGTTAGTAAGATGCTTTGATTGTAAGAGATCACATGATTTGTATTGTAGATATTATTTTTGTCGATACATTTTTTCTACCTCTAGTTTATTTTGTTTTTATTTTTGTACTTGCGTGTATCAACGTAAGTATCATTAGAGTGTGCATTAGCTGATTTATTACTACTGATTAGTGAATCGGTTTTTTTCATTAGAACTGATTAGTGAATCCTCGCTATTTTACATTCAGATAGTAAACTATTTAAATTTTTGCTAATTTTACTATTGTATAAGCTATAATGATATTATGTGGGAACTAATTCTTCTTAATTGTTTTCATAGTATCTTCTCTGTCGCCATTCCCTAATTGCGATTGTGAAATTTAATTACATTCAGTTTTTATTGTCTTAAATTATACATACAGCGGTGAAAAACGCGAAGTTGCGAAACATTTCGTATAGTTTTTGGAGTACAAAATGATGTATATTCATATTATTGCGAGAACATTTTAATCTAAACTGGAGCTTGTTATGTATGTTTATGGGTAGCAAAATTGGAGCTCATATGATTAGTTTCGTATGGTGTCAAAATTTTGAGAAAACTGCTTACCTTTGCATGAAGGTCAATCAAGATAGACGACAGAAGGGTAACAAAAATATTACTAACTCAAGAAAGTCTACGTCATTATTGCAACACAAATATTTTGATCTCTTAAAGTTTAATTGTAGGTTCTTTTTAATATTCTTCTCAAGAGGGTGTTTTAAACGCATGTACAGTTCCTTCTTATGGATGTATATACTCACGTATTATAGGCGGAGACAAAAACATTAATTATAGTTATGAAACCTACAATTTTGGTTGCTTTGTGTACAAACTATTGCATTGTTAAGTGTAACACGTTAACTTTCACTAGTCTTTAATTGTCACGCGGGTTATACTTACCTAAACGATATAGCTGCAGAAAAAAATGTATTCGGTTAACAGATTTTCAGCAGCGTCTCGAGAATATCATCATTTGAAATCGTGCGCAGTTATTGTCTTAAATTTTAATTACATTATGATTCCCATTATTATGCAAAAGAAACTCGCGATCATCAATGAAAGTCACGGCTCTAATGTGCGATCAATCTGTATGAATTAATTCGCGCGAGAAATCATCTCGAGCGATCGCTTTCAGCATAAATAGAACGCTTCAAATTATGTAAAAGTTATAATACGTTCAACCGTAATCATCCGCGGATTGTAGCCATCTAATCCAATTACAATATACACTCACTTTCTTTCTCACTCCCGAAATGTTTTCTCTAATTATTCCCCTGTTCACTTATGTAAATGCTAATGCGACGAGGATCAGGCCGAGCCTTTGGTTCTTCTGCGAGCGCAAAAAAAATTTCTCTCGTTACTTTTGTTCCTCCTCCGAGACAATGAACACCAGGGCTTTTGCTAGCCGAGGATCATCCTTGCGCGCGAGTATGTCGAGGAGGGGGAATATTGTTCGTGGTAGACGTGAAATTGTCCAGCGCGCGCGTTCGCCAGCGTGGAAGGAGGCCCCGGAAGGGTCGTAAGGAGAAAAGCATTGTTCGTAATGAAGTGCAAATTGTCATTTCGTCACCTAGGGGCATGGCCAAGCGCTTTTAACAACAAGAGCAGCATCGATATATTTTTGCAAATACACACGTGTGCGCGCTTGTTTGGCCGCTGCGAAAAAGAAAGCGTTGGTATTCCAATCGAGGCATAACTGGAATTTTTTCGCCATAAATGTAAGGTACGTTGCCGAATGGGACACGCTAATGCACGTCTCCTGTTCCGTTATGACCTCGACCTTGCGCACATATAACGTAACGTCTCAGCTCGCTGTTAAAGTTGATTATATATGGCACGCGGGTACAGAGAATATTTAGGTAGGTAATCAGTGCAACAATAGAAATCGGCAAAAAGTGTGCGAGAGTTTTTCGAGCTGTTAATCTCTCGTTCTGTGTGTGTAGCGCACGTAGAAACCGCTATGTGCAGCTCGCGAACGGAGGCTCGTTTGCGTATGGATCCTTAAAGGTGAGTGCATAAATCAGGCAGACTCTGGCCGCATTAGAAAGTTGCCAGTGAGGAAAAAAATCATCTTACAAGGCGTGTGCGCGTACATTGCAGAAGCAATTTGAAGGAAAAACTGAGATCTTTGAGAGTGAGCCTTGAAATAAGCGAGTCCCGTTAATGCAGATACTCACGATTCGAATGTGTATGGTTAACTCCTTTTTACGTATGTCATTTATTGATTTTCGAATGCTTTACAGGCCATAATTTACAAGATACTCGTGGAGCTGTTATGGAGTTTTTTTTAGAGATGATATAATGACTAATCTAGAAACGTTTTCGATTTCACCGACATAATGAACAAAAAAACTTTCTATTCGAATCTTACGAATTTCCATTTTTTCAAGCCCGTGAATTTCAAAGTATTGTATATGCACATGTAACTACGAAATAGAAAAAAATATAACTTTGCAGGAAAGTTGAGTACTGAAATAACCGCGGATACAAAAAGTACGACGGCATCGTACTTCTTTTTCAGCAAATGAAAATAATAAAAGTGAATTTCGAATCGCTTTTACTTTATAGTCGTATACTTTCGCGGGTCTCTTTTGGTCCGGACATGATTCATAATCACCGTGCACTGCCGTGTCTTCGGTATTATACGGAAATCCGGTTTGCCCGGTAGAATTAACAGCACTCGTATTACAAAAGTAAAATCTTGATGTAGGTAGTGCATTAAATAGGTAAAGGTTACTCTTACGCGCATTCATAACAGAATGATGAATTTTATGTTTTATTGGCCGGGCTAAATATAAGCGCGAAAGTGCAGGCAGTAAATATTATAAAACTTATTACAATGCTGTCAGCAATTGAAATCAGGCGGAATTTTTATTAAAACGTTTTCGTATTGAATTCGTATATTTAATTTCTTTTTACAGATAAATTTAATTTATACATTGCACGAAGAGTATCCGGTATGGAAAAAATGTTTGCATTCAAAATTGAGTCAATTGTACTTATACATATATGTATACGTACGTATTATAATAACAAGAAGATGAAGATGATGTGACATGGAGTTAAATTAATTTTTTTTTCAATTTAGTCAAATTAATTAAAGTATTTTCTTATTGAATTATTAGAATTACCAAAAAGTTAATAAAAGAAAGAAAATAAAAATAGCCCAGTAAGTCTATGCTCGGTGTTTAGTACAATTGAGAACAGAATTTTTATTGAAGCAAAGGCTTGAAAACATCTGCGTAAAAAGCGGCGCGCACCATTGAAATGTCACGGGCAGCTGATTTCGTCACTTTCCAGCTCCGAAATCAAGAGGCTACTCCGACAGCTGTATCTCGTACATTGGATCAGGTATGTACAAAAAGCAGTGTTTTAATGACACAGTTTTTGAAAAATCTTATGGGGAACAAGTTGAAAGATTTAGACAAATGTTAATGAAGAAGTAACCACTTACTACTGAAATGACGGGGTTAATAAATGCGCGTATTCTTGATCGAAAACACGATAGTCTTATCTGGGTTTCGTGTTTCTCGCTTGTTTGGTCTTATTTCTATGCTCAACACTAGATGCTAATGAGACGATGTCTTGTATGTTTGACAAAGGGGCATTAGTCTGCTGGAATCCTTTACATCACAGTAAGGAATCTATGTTCTTCGAGGAAAATGATAAAAATCAGATTTTGTAATATGAATGAAGAGGAAGGCGCGTTTCGCCGGCGTCTGACGTCGACATAACTTGTATGACATGTTCAGATAACTCTGATGGTGCGTTTCAGACTGACTGTTTGGGTCTTTCCTGCTTTACTTTTAGTGCTGAATGACGTCAGTACGTCAATTAAGGTTGGGGTTTCGAAAAAAATGGTTATAAATAGAAAATATTGTTATTTGAAGTTAGTGTGGTAAATGAAGTCAGGTCACATTAAAAGTTGAGTTGGTACAGTGGCCGGAGTAACGCAAAAGAGACATCAAGCTAGAATATTAAAAAGGACCTAATTAGGTAAGTACATGGCGAGAGAGTTCCACGAAGGCTCCACTCATAAAATAACAAAAATAACTTGATGCAACGTTGGTGACTGAAAAAAGGACATCGCTGGCTTTACTGTCGAAAGTTAGCGGAATACACTAGCCTCGATGCATTTTACGAGAGAATCGGTGTACAAGTATTTTTATGTAATATTATATGTTTCCGAATTTTTAAGGTTTATCTTTATGATCAAAATATAATTATAGTAGAGAATTTTAGTATACATATCTTTTTCAGAGTTTTCACTCCATAAGACAATTCATATCATGTATCCTTTTGAAACATTCTCTTAAAAAAGAATGATGTCGAATCTTTTTTTCTAACATGATTCCGACAGCTTAAAATAAAGAAATCATATTCCGGAGAACGTTCATATTTTCGAAAATGTTGAGTTTGAGAAAAATAAAAAGGGTCAATCATTCGAAATATATTGTGTAGAATGCACAATAATAATTTAAATTTTCGAAAAGAAAAATATAGAAAAATCTTTTCTGTGAATTTTCAGTTTATCAGAATGTAATTTTTTAAAGATAAAAATTTTCAAATGTAAAATGTAGAAAATCCAATGTTAAAAAAAAAAATTTAGAACGTTCAAACTTTCGAAAAACAAATTGAGAATGTTGAAACTTTCGGAAAAAATATACTATCCTCAAAGTAAAATTCTTGTCAACTTTAATACATAAAATATGTAATAAATTTTGGTGGGCATCAAAAAAATGAACGTTCTCTTTGAATTTACAGCAAAGTATCAAATTTTGCGAGCCCGAACTCCGCTAATAATATTATCAGATGGCTCAACTTACAGATTGATATTATTTCAGAACATTCGAAACATTAATTAGAATGTCTTAAGGGGACATTTTCCGAAAGGTTAAAAATGTATAATGAATAAAAATTTGAAAAAAAATTACGTAGAAAACTATAATATATTTAATAAATTTTTTATATGATACGTGATATAAATGTTTCTCAAGTCATTTTTCCTAAAAATTAAAATATAGAAAATGTTATTTAAAAGAGCCATTTTTTCGATAAATAAACTAAAAGTCGTACAGGTTTAAATGTTTCAAATCATTCGTAATTTAATTTTCTTAATATATAGTGTATTCATAGTTTCATGCAATCTATTTTAATTTAAATTTTTGTAGACGGCAATTTTTCTTGAAAATTTCTTTTATCCTAATACCATGTACTCAATCATGCTCATTCGGAATTTACAGTACTAGAAGTGTCAATGCGCGCTTCGTGCGCCGTATCGTAGACCAATCAAATTGTACATATCCATTTCAAATCGACCTATCACAATCATTAGAGGTGACAATCTCAAGTTCATCTCTTGTTTATATAGGATCGAATGAGGAATATATTTCGATCGGTATGTTTAAGAATATAGCGATTCGAATGTAACTGTTCTGTTACGATTTCAATGTTGGCATGAACCGCGTACAGACGAAGAAAAAAGGACTTCATACGATAAAAGACGAGACCACGGTACGAAGGTGTAGCGAAAAGGTCATCTCGTGGGCGTAAGCTATTGCACAATTTCATGCTATTTTGGAAAAGAAAAAGAAAAGCATTTGTTTTGCTTGTAAGTTGCGATAAGCGAAAATTCATTCTTCAAGAAACCGTTGAAACGAGTACATCATTTTTGTTACCTTGTATTACGAATATTTAAACTAAATAAATCTTTGTTAATTCTTCTTCTTAAAACTATTTCGTATTCTCCTGCTGTTAATTCACTCGTAGCGAAACAGTAACTATTTCGATCACATTTCATTAATTATATTCATTACTATATATAGGCTATTCGAACATTCTAATTAAATGTGTTCGTTAAAAAGCTCATTAGTAAATAACGTAATAGAAGTAAAAAAATTCGATATTTTGCTGCATATACGAAGTCATTTCGCTTTTTTGGTATCCACCCAACAAATTAGGGTGACTCATTTCAAGTAGTTTAAGTCAAGCACCGGTTAGACTAAACGATATAAGTCGAAACATTTCTGCAGTTGATATTATGATTAGGGCTGCACGAGAGCAAGACAATATACAATATTTCTGTAATTATTGTCTCACTCTTGGAAATTCTTGAAAATTTCTCTCTTGTCTTGGTCTTTTCAGTCA
>UXGD01005181.1:0-15149 GCA_900474315.1 Torymus auratus
TGTACAGGTAACAATGTTTACCTCTAATAGATTTACATTGTAAAACTGCATTGTAACTTTTCTGGTTAAATAAATATAAAAAAATATCAAAAAAATAAGTATTAAAAATTTAAGTGAGAAATAAAAAAACAAAATTTTCTGTTCGTGCGCATTACCTTTATAGAGATACACAATTGCTATGAAAGCCAAAGGCATTGGATATCATAAATGTAAGATACATATTAATGGGAAACATTGTAGATGCCATTAGCAAAAATCAATGTAAATTTGAAAAATTGTCCAATCATTTTTTGACATTATATAATATGCACTGTAAGAAAACTTTCATTTAATACATCTATTGTGCTATCATTTGGTGATTCCAAATGTAAAGAATGTATACCTATATGTATATGGAACAGCGTGAATTATGATGTCATTGGAAAGAAGAGTACTTTAATTGGGAACTTTGGAAAATTTGTTTTAAATTATTGTAGGATAAAGTGGAAATGTGTGCTTGAAACTTTCTAGAAAAAAATATTATTACTTACGCCGGGTAAAAATATCTCAATCAAGGCACATTTATGTGTTAGTCTCAACATACGCAATCCCCTTAATTTTTACGAACATTAAAACTCCAAAAACTAAGACCAAATTAAAAATTCACAACGAGCTCCTGCCGACGATCCTCCCCGAAAGCCTCAGCCACTGCTAAAAATGCGACTCCTTCATCGACGAGCCCCGTGAGAAGACGGCAGACTCCAGCCGATCGGATTTCGCCGCGTCAATTATTATGGGTGCGCAAGGAATAATTGAGGGCCGCACCGCCTCCGGGTAGGCAGGGAGCTAATGGCAAGTCGCCGCGCGGCACTTTTCTGTGGAAGGGTATACGAGCACGTGAGTGATTCATGGGGTCTTTTCGGGAGCGATGAGGAAGAGGGAAAGAGAGAGAGAGACCGTGTATTACGTCGTTAGGGTTCGCGTAATGAGTCTGAGATGACAGGGTGAGTGTTTAGGAAGGATGGGGGTTTGGGTTGGAAAGTCTGTGTGCGTTGCGTGTTTCTTTCAGAGAGATCGAAACGGCCATATGCAGTAGAGCGTGAAACTGTGGACATTCTTATAGAAGTGTGGAAAGATCTTGTGAGGATTTATAGAATGAGGAAAAATGTATAGGCTGCTCGTTCGGAAATATTATAGTTGTGCAACATTATGAGAAATTACAGGGCACAACAGAAATTTCGGGATCTCCATCTCTGGTGGCGAGCGGTTAGCAGCGGCCAGCAGTTTTCTATCTGATAGATTACCTATACTAATAAATATTTTGAAATTTTCAAACCCCTGTCGCTCAGGCAAAGAACGCCGTTGTTTCGTTTTTGTTGCTGAAGAGCAATGGCCCATCTGTTTTTAACCGGTTTGATAAAAGGAAATTGTATTTTTATAATCTTATATCATAGAAGACTCGACTGATTGCTTGCAAGAGTACCACATCCACTTAGCGGTCAGCTAGGAAACTATATAATTAAATAATTCGGAGGAGGGTGAGAAACCCATGCACCTCGCTTCTATCTCGTGAGGTTCTACCTGTCTACCAACCTCTTCATTACTCTTAACATTTTTTCATTGGTCTTTTTCATTAGATGTCTTCTCAATTGCGATTCTTGCGGTGACAATATTTTAATTACTTTACGTTATACAAGGCGTAAGCAGTTTTGTACATACATACCTATAGTTGCTAAGCATGTGAATCATCGAAAAATGAATAGTACATTTTAACGATATCGGTGATACTCAAATTGAAACGCTTAAACCACAACTTCTTTACTTCGCCAATGACGAAAATTTTGTTAGCATCTTTCAATCCATCTAGAAGAATTTTTCCGATTCGTGTGTAATTGTAAGCACCACCATTTCACAATAGTGCATATTTGCATAGTTCGAATCACATATTTTCACGTTTGGTCATGTCAGTTAGTTTTTCGTCATGGAAAGGTCGACTTCAAGAGGAGCACTACTGGCAAGTCGTCATCGTTGAGAGATACGAAAGCTAACTCTCGCAGAATGTCACCATTACCACGATGTTTAAAGTCCTGTTATAATTTTTTCTCTTTGTATATACTTGAAGCATTAATTCTATGTATTATTGAAATTTTTGTAAAATATTTATCGAATATTAACGAAAAATGTGAACAAAATGTAGACAACTGAAAAATCCGTCTATAAATGATAAACATAGATTTGAACCATCAACAAAAATCGACAAAAATGTACGTTTCCCGAGTTTTCCTACATTTTTACAGTATTATGCGCGCTCTACTGCTGCAACCCTCACCCTCACTGGAATATTTTTAAGACATAACAAGGCAAGAACCATGTCATCTTCGTAAACGCTGGGTAGACGATCTAGAACGCTCACACGTAAAGCACATTTCCTACTCGAAAATTCAACTCCCTACACGTTCCGACGATTCAAAGCGTATATAGAAGAGCTCAGCTTCGTTCTCTCCGCGCGACTAACACTAGACGACACTCAACCACTCAATAGCCCGAAAAAAATAAATGAACGTAGCGCGCGCGTCGCCTTTTAGCGCTATAAACGACGACGACGACGATGCGAGTGAAGTTCTCTCGTCAGCCCATTGTCTTCGTGCGATTGCTCGCTTAGGCGTGCGCGAGTAAATACTGTGCAGCAGAGTTTGTAGACGCGGCAACGCGCGGCGGCTCTTTTAACGAGCGTCTTTTGCGCTTCTGATTTTTCTCTGCGCGCATGTCGTCGTGTGCACTCCCGATTGTAAAGGAGCGAGGCGTAGTTGAAGGATGTTGTTGTGGAGATATAAATATAGTATAAATTGTATTTAAAATGAAATGGGGAGAAGAGGGTTTGAAAAAGGAAGATTAATAAAAATATTTATTATTTTTTTAATAGTTTAAGTTAAGTACGTATTAAGTTATGTACGTAGCGATGTTGTTGCAGTAATTTCTATAATTTTCAGATTCATGCTTTTAAAAGGTCTATAAAATCTTACAATGTTATTCAAGATATTCAAATACAATATGATCACAATCGTTAAGAAATAGAAGAAAACATTGTTAAATTAATGAAAAAGAATACGCAGGCGATACTTTAAGCTGTGAATTTTCCCTAAAAAAATATAAATAGTGCGTTGATCAATAAATGTTCATTGATATTATCAATTTAGTTTTAAAAATCAATGAATCAAAAAACTTACGAGCTGTTGAAGGGCAACGTTACGTATTTTTCGTATTTTTTCGGCGGGTATTTTTCGTACACTCCATGGAGTTCTCCATACCTACAGCTTATGATGATATGGAATTCCATATCCAGGAATGCAATCCAATACTCCTACCTTAAAAGGCAGATAGATATAAGAGTACAGACATATTGCTGATCAAGAAAAAAAGAACGAATGCCCTTCTTACTCCATACCCAGGAAAAATACGAAAAGTACAAAAAGCCGCGCTGGAGCTGTTTAAAAGGATATTTACGACAGCTTGTTATAGTTTACTATTCAAACTATTTGAATTAATAGATTTTGATTGTATACAGACCAACCAAGTGAGCCTACAACAACCAATCAAAACAGTCTTATTGCGATGACAGAATTCATCCATCACTTTTTAAAGAGAGGATAAATTAATTTTTTTTCAAGAAATTGATCAAATAACTTATTTAGTTTCACGAAGTAGTGCGGTTGACTTTAAATTTTGGAAAATTTCGTTTCCTCCTATTATATGCAGTTCATTCTTTGATGAGCACAATTGGATGACACTCTAAGACAAGAAAAATAAAATTTAACTATGCCTAGCAAGATTCGCATTGTCAAATATACAATCGTTTTAAATTTGCGCAAAACGCAATATAAAAACCATCCCTAATCCTTTAAAAAATCCAAATCCACCACCTCACATATCCCACATTCCAAAAATCAAACCCGACACCCCAACCTTCTCTTGTTCATTCCATTCCGCTCCCTCTTTCCTCTCTCTCACTCTCTCTCCTCTTGCTCTCCTCTCTTTCTTCCTTTCTCTCACTTCTTGTACCCCATCCCATCCCATTCTACCATTCTACACACATCCTCCCTCTCTTTCTCACTTCTCTTACCCCATCCAATCCCATTCTACACATCCACTCTCTCTCTCCCTCTCTCTCTCTCTTTCTCTCTCACTCACCCTCGAAAAGGGAGACCCAAGAATAATTGGACGCGCTCGCGAGGATCGTTTTGCGGCGGCACGCGCGCACCAGCGCCGAGCCGTATAAGGCGGTGGAGAGAAAGACAGCCCCGACTATACACGACCCCTCGCGCGCGCACACACACTCGCGGGGTAAAAAGAAAGGAGGGAAGCTGCCGCCACTGCCGCAGGCCGCGCGACTCGCGGGAGCCACCGTGTAACAGGTGGTTTTAACTGTTATAAAGCAGCCCGCGAGAGCTCGAAAGCGAGTTACGAGAACGAGTGTGGGGAGTCGGGGCTGCTGGAGACGGTTTAGGAACACGCGGGTGCGTGGGCGTGTGTGGTGGATGCGTAGAGGGGGTGGGGCTGAGGCAAAAAGGATTTGTTGGAAAACGTTACGGTGGGCGGTGGGTAGGAAAATGCTTGGCTTTTCGATATTGTTTGTTTAATCTAAAAGAAAGAATTAGTTTTTGATTTGAAAAAATCGGGATTACTTTTATCAACTTTTTAAAATGACCGTAACTTTGAAAATGTGCAACTCTGAAAAAAAGGGTATTTTAGATATGCATGCACGTATAAGATCTATTATATTGCCGCATATTATACTTTTTGAGAAAATAATATGAGAAAATATAACGCCGAACTATTATTTAGTTTTTTTACTTGATTCGTTGTCTCGTGTTCTCATGATAATCAACAAAAGCTGATCAAGTATGGCTTGAAAGTTTAATGACTTTTATTTTCAATCAGCTTGATTTATAATAAATATCCTTATAATACCTACTTAACATAATTTTGACGTAAAAATTGCAAAAAAAAAACAATGTTCAACTTATTAAACGACATTTTCTCAACTCTAAAGTACAAACCCCTTACAAAACTAGAAAAAATCAACACCAACCTCAACGCTATCTCAATACTCCTTCCCTCCTCTCTACAACTATACAACCGTACCCACTCAACATCTCAACCCATTCCTCATCCAAAAAAAGTCTTCAACTGTCCAAGAGTCACAGCAGTTCCACACACCGCACACATACGTGCCCGCAGGCGCACATCTCCTCGGCTGATGCCGCCCTCGCTCGTTCGTTCGCTCGGCTGCGCTTACGGGCAATTTACATTGATGAAAGATTTATGAGACGCGCCGCAGCGATGCGAGGGGAACGCGCTCGTTCACGCGCGCAAATCACGCGTCGTCACGATCTTTAATGCTTATAACGTGGGCGCGCTTGAATATGTGCACAAGTGGCCGCTTCCTCCCACTTTTTTGGGGAGAACTTTTGGGCTGTGGGATTGGAGGAAGTGGGGGGAACAAGGGTGGTTAAGATTTTTCAGCAGAGCATGGTGGGTGTATAAATGTGGTGCGAATGAAAAGTAACTTTATGTGGATATATTTTTATTATGCAATTAATCAATAAGGGCAAATAATATGTAACTTATTTATACTGGTGTTTTTTCCATTACCCCACCCACACACATTACATACTACCACCGACAAATCATGCACATCACATCGTCAGGTGGGAAGGAAATGGTCTCAGCTAAGCATGATGTCGTAAGAAGGTTCCATCTGAGCGATGCACATAAAAAAGTTCTATCTCAGCTGAGCTCATCTAGAATAGGACGTTTTCACTTCATGTATATAACGAAGAGAAATGATCAATTTAGAGCAACAGGCCTTACCCCCCTGCAGCCATTCTGATACTCCCGAGGCAAGAGTATTTTTATTTTGAAACAAAAGAGGCAATTTTTTCCAATAACCTAATTATTTTGTTTTTAAAAATATCTATATTTGGCATAATACTTTTCTGGTAAGACAAATTCGTTTTACGGTAGACTTAATTTAATTAATCTCTTATAAGCCAGCATAACATTTTGAAGAAACACTTTTGAACAAAAAGATTTTCCTCTTGTTAAAAAAGGAAAACTACCTATTCAGTATAATAATTAATAACATCCTATAAGTTTTATTCATGATTATCTATGAAAAATGTCAATTTTTTATTTTATTTTACTAAATTCTTTTCTCGTAACATATATTTTTTACTTTACAAATCCTTATGCTATAAATCTTAATAGTTCCGTGATTATAAACAGTCAGGTTTTCGAACCTGAGGGCGAGGTGAATCTCGTTGGGCTTTCACAGTTCTCTTACAGTACCTACTTATTCAGTGATATATCCATGGTTTTTTCTTTACTATGCTAACAAATAAAAATAGTTTATAAATTTGATTGCGATTTTTTTCCATACGTGCTTGAAAACGATATTCTTTTAGCACATCCTGCATTACTTACCATGAAATTCCCTTTTGTAACAAATAAAATGTATTTTAGACAATAAATTAAGATTATTGTATCTTCATGGAGGATGCTTTGTAATAGTAAAAAAAATGTTGGAAACGTGTGATACAGGACATTAGGAATTGAAAATGACTATTTTAATAAAATGTGAATATGGTTGTTTGTATACGATGGATATAGTTATTTTTGTAAATGTAAATGAACGTAGACAATAAAAAAAATTGTTAGTACAGAGAAAGGGTTATTTCAATACAATTTTACCGCGGATCTCGAAAAATTAATTTTGTTGTCAGAAAATAAATTATTGACATTGAAAAACTATTACACAAGGAATCAATACATTTGTATTAAGAAGCCACGTGCCAATGAATCGGCAGTGGGTTTCCCTCTTTTGGAACAAAAGTAAGTATCTCATTTGTTTCATTCATGGACATTTCTCTGCGTGTATATACCCCTTCAAACTTCATCCTCCTCCTCCTCCCGTCCATCGCTCGAGCCTCCGCGCACGTAACATCCAATTACAGGTGCCACGCGCGGGCTCGCGAATTCGGCGTATAAAGAGGAGCCGAAGGGAAAAGGCCGGGGGGCGCACGTCGCTCCTTTTGAAACGCCGCAAATTACCGGCCGTCACGCGAATCACTGGTAAATCGTTCCCTAAAGAGGCGCGCGCGCGCGCACCTGCATGCATGCACTGTGATATGCTAGCCTCGTTACGTATGCGGTATAATCCGGTATGACGGATTTGAGTGGCGTCGGTGCGTAAAGATGGGCTTGAGGGTTGGGAAGTAGTAGGTTGTTTTTGAATGAGTATATATGAATATAGAAGAAAAATTCCGCAAGAAATCCTCACTTAAAGTAGTTACATCCCAAGATACAGACCTTGTTAAAAATAATTTTTATTTTACTTATATAACATCTGATAATATGAGGAATAATAGGTAAATGTTAAAGAAGTAGAGTTAGTGAACAGAAAAAAATAGTAGATTATACACCTAGGGAGTAAAGTAGGATATGTACGCCCCTTTTTTAATAAAAAAAAGGCTAATGAATTTCTATAATAAAACTTTTTTTTTATTTGCTAAATATCATTGTCTAACTTTGAACCGATGCGGGAAGACTTATATGTGACATTCTTCGAAGAATTTTTGGAAATCGTACTTCGTGCAAAAATTATTTTATCACTATCAACAAATGAAGATGTAATAGACTGATTTTTTGGGGCAACGAACTGAGTTTGAAGATATATAAAAGCTACATTTGTGCCAAATTTCAGGATGATTGGATCATATTTACTTTTGTTATCGTGCGACAGCGAAAACGCAAATTTATTCTAAAATAATTTTCTTTTGAAAACTTAATTTCGTAACTCATTGAAGTTACTGCATTTGGTTAAAGTTTTAAGATATTATCTTCATTTATTTTTTAGAAAAAAAAATGTTTTATAAAAAAGTAGATTTTTTGTTATATCATACTAATTCCTTATTAAATTGCTTGTTTATTAAAAAAAATAATAATAACCATACAATTAACTGACAAATACTGATTATAATATAAGAAACAACATAAACACATTTACAAAAAGGAATTGACAAATTAGTTTGAGGAAGCTACGTGCCAATGAATTGGCAGCGGTTTTTTCGATTCGATCATTTTTTAGCTTCTCTCGCAACTGTCGCGTGCGCACCGTAGGTATCTATACGCATATATACTTCGATAAAGCGCGTTGTGAAACCCAGAATGAGGGGCTGCAACCTGTAAGTACCTCAGGGGCGGGCTGGCTACTTAGGATGCCGCAAATTACTGGACGTGTATCGGCGAGTCGCGCGATATCGCACGGCGCGGCTCTATAAGAGGGCAGCGACTTTGTTAGTATAAATCGCTTCTTAAAGACGCGCGCGCGCACACCTGCAGTGATGGTCGCCGCGGAGAGAAACCCGATCTCGGCGTAAACATGTATGTAAATGTGCGGTGGGCGCGGATTATAGAAATTTCGGCGGTAGGGTGAGGTGAGATTGGTAGGTTGCGGTATAGCCGCGTGAGGGATGTACGGGATCATTTCGGAGGAAAGATTTGAACGACAAGTATATACCAATGCTTGTTAGTCATAAATATATGTGAGGGTTTTGAAGGAATTTAGTGAAATCGTGTATTAAATATTTTTCATGTTGAAAAATTTCATACATTTTCTTTGTATTACGTTCTAGAAAAAGTAATGGAAGCATTACGTATGATCGATACAGAGGTAAAACTGTGAACCCCATCACCACAATTACATTGAAAGGTAAAAAGGTGCATTTTGTCTAGTAAAGTATATATAAATAACCTTGAATTTTAAATAACTTTTTTTATCTCCACAATAATTGTAATCTTCGCAAAATCTCATCAAACCGAACACACACATCATATAAATATAATTCATCCACAACCTGAAAAACAAAACCTAGACATGTTATATAATAATCCAGCCGCCTATATGAAAAAGACGTATAGCTCCTGCCGCAAAAGAGCGGGTCCGCCTAATTCGTTCCTCGTTGTCCCCTCGTTTATTAAAATCCTCGGCGAAGGTGATCAAGCTCCATCTCTTTCTCTCTCGCGCATCAGACGCGTATAATAATAATCGAGGAAGGCCGCCGCAGTCTCTTTGATCCCTCCGTCGTGCGGCCTGAATTGATTCCGGCTTCTAATCAGGCGAGAGAATTGACGCGGTGCGCGCGGCTCTTTTTTCTGCCAAATTCGACGCTGCTTCTGGACGAGAGATGGGATAAAGATAGCAATTATGGGGAGAGGAGAAGGGGATAGGGAGTGAGGTTCTTCCTTTGAGTTGATTCATTTGGCGATTGAGTTAATAGATTTGGGCTGCGATAAGTGATATTGTGTTCTGGCGTAATGAAAACGTTAATGGATTGTATGGTGGTGAAAAATTGGTCGAATAAAATGCTAGAGGTGCTCGAGGAATATAGGAAGACGCAGAAATACTATGCAGCTTGCTTCGTCATGTAGATTTCCAGATGGATTTTTTTAACAGGGTATCGTTTGCAATTTTTTCAGGGAAATCTATTTTGATTTATAATTTTCGTGTTATTTAAATTCGGATGTACTGAGCCGCAATTTAAATTAAAATTATAATTAAATATGTTCCTTTTTCTCATCAGCATCGTATGTAATTAATAGAATATTACGCAACTAAATCAACATTTTCTAACCTTCGTTCAATCCAAAAAGTGAATATCTAATTGTGTTCTATTCAATACACGGTTAAAATCAGCCCTTTACCTTACCCGTTGGATGTAGGGTCTTTTTGGGAAGCTTCAATATTTGCCTTTCGTTACGCGGGGCTGGTGTACCTTAACTTTCGGCAAAGGGCTTGTACCCGTCGCAATATTTAATCGTGTAATTAGATGGAGTCGTCGAAAAAATTAAGCTCGTCAATGAAAAACAAGTTTTAAATGTAAATTAGAACACTAAAAAAATTTATAACGTTATTTTATATAAAATTACAATAATTAGAAATAGAAAACAAGTTCTTTATTGTTTTATAGAGTATTTCGATACTTTACACTCGCACGAGTGTTACGTTTTTTTATACTTGTGAGGTAAACTTAAACTTGTAATTCTATTAATATTATATCCGAACTGTAGTTAAAAATGATATAAAGATTTCGAAAAGTTAACATTTTATTGTAAAAGATGACTAATATTATGATAATTTTAAGCTCATATATATTTTAGACGAGCGAATTCCACAACTTCTCAAATCATACCTTCCATGAGAACAGAACACCGCGATTTTTCTTCACCCAAACATGATATTAAAACCAAAGGCTTGTTAAACAAATCGTCCCCTACAAATCACCCAACTGCAAAATGAAGTTGTAAAAAAATATATACCTCCCCAAGCTCCAAAAAATCCTTCACCCTCTCGCAAAAATATTGAAATTTAAGAACCGCGTCCGATGAATAATGCAACGCTCCTGTCTCACCTCACGCGTAAAAGACAACCTCGTAACATGCGCGATTTTACGCGCGTGCGCGTCCCCTCCCGATGTACAGTAGTTAGCGTAATGGCCCTTGGTAAATTGGGCCCGGCCCTTGGGCGCGCGCCCTGTGATCATTGCGGGCGCGCGCGCACGCAGGTGTCGCGAAAGAGTGAGCGGCGTGCGTATATAAGTATTTCGGGGGCCGGACGTCGATCCGCTTCTAAGGAGATCCTCGTTAGGATGCTGCTGCCGTGTGATGGAGTTGTTTTGGGAGGTAGAAGGGCTGGAATAGGAATGGCTGATTGAGCGATGGTTCGGCTCGTTGGAGGAATTAATGGACGATCGTTCGTGAAATTTATCGTGAAAGGGCTTGTATGAGGGTATATTAAAGCTTCGGGTACGAGGTTTTAATTTAACGTTAAAAATGCGAGAATTACCGAAGAAAAAGAACATATATTGCCATGAGATATGGGAGAGGAGTTTTTTTTTCAAGTCCCTACTGGTAGAAATGTTAACCATAGCTATTTTTCAGTTATCTTTCTGGCTAAAAATTTATATTGCTTGTACTTCATAATTATGTAATCCAAAATAAATTATTTACACTTTATTAAATATGTATTTTAAGTAATAGTTGAACTTTTAGATGAATTATAATATTTTTACATCGTGACTTTTACTAAAAATGCTTCCATTTAATTAACACGTTAGCTATATCAAATATAGTTAATTTTCTGCCAGGGGTAGTTTGGAATTTTTCGGTAAAAGTTAACTTTGCTGTTGCAAAACCGGTGTACGTATTTACTTGGTATTGTTTTCCGTGTGAATTTAGGAAAAAGTGATGGTTTCATTTTACGTTTCAATTTAAAATTGCGAAATTCGAGCGTATTCATTATTTAATATAATGAATGATGTATAGTATATCTATCGGAAATATATTATTGCAATTATTACCATAATTCATTATGCCATGATATTTTTGTTCGGACGATGAAACTGATTCGCAAGATTATAAAAAACTATGTTTGTGATATACAAAATTTTTGTTTGCACGTAAACCATTCCATTGTAAAAAAATTGAATTTGAAAAGAGTAAAAAAAGATGAATAAGGAAAATCTTATACAAAATCATCTAATTTGGTGGCCGATGGTGAAGCCTAAGAGGTGCTCCATAAATTTTTATGCCCAGGTGTCGGAATGCAATATGCATCGAATGCGTGGTCTAGGTGTTCGAAGAGGCCGATGACGGTGTCTAGGTGGTGCGCTCCGCAGTCTTTTGTTTCAAAGTCTTGGAAAGCATCGAAAACGTGGTGGACAATGAAAAATATGGTGTTCATCACCTAGACACCGTCATCGGTTACATCGACCATGTAGAGTTCTAGACCATGCATTGAATAAATTCCGACAGCTCGACACAACAGCTTATGGAGCGCACCACCTATCCAAGCTACATCATCGGCCACTGTGAAGCTCTAGTCGATGAGTTCTAACACCTAGAGGGAATACCTGTAGTGTGCCCCACCTAGACTCTGTCATAGGCTATCCTGAACACCTACATCAAGCAGTTGATGCGGTTCGATACCTAGACGCAAAAATCTACGGAGCGCACCACCTAGGCATCATTGCCACCCCAAACACCTGGATCATACTAAGCATGCGTTATTCCACGGGGTCTGGACTAATTTCTAAAGAAAAATCAATACTTTTATAGCTTAACCAATTGTTAGTTATAAAAATTAATTAATTTATAGCTAACGAATATCGCTTGCCAACGGGTAAACAAAAATTCACGACATTTTAGAGCTAATTAATAGCTAAGAAATGTAGCTAATTTATAGCTGTTTAGGCAGAAATGCTGGTTAATTTTCTACCAGGGTTGCTTAAAATAATAAAATTGGATTAATTCTATGGTTCGCACATCTCTCCTATATACATTTCCACCCGCCTCGCATCATCATTACAACACACTTTCCACTGATTTCCGCGTAACGACACGTACACAGATAGAACTCCTCTCACCTACATATTGAGAACCTAAACTAAATAAATTCCACAGGACTCGATCAATCCGCGCGGCGCTCACGCAACGAAACTTTTTCCATTACAAACCGTCTCCCGCTCCCTCCCACGCAGCATCGCAGCTCTTCGCAATTATACATGTACCTTATACCTCGGGTCTTACATCCCCCTATATACTCTCTGCTTATCTTCTTCCGCCCCCTCTCTCCTCATCCTGTTAGAGACGAGAGCGCGATATTTTCATTTCCGCGTATAATTAACGAGCGCCTGGAACGCGAGGCGCGGCTAATTGCCGTTCGCGCGTATTATATACATATATATGTATGTGTGTGTGTGTGTGTGTATGCATATACCGCAGTTGGCCGAAATTTTATTGGGACGCGTGCGGGCAGGGGTGAATGGGTTGATTGAATAATGAAATTCCGCGACTGCGAGGGAGGGTTGGGACGGTTTTGCCAGTGGCACAGTTGCTGCTCTCACTCTCTCGCTATACCTCTGTCTGTTCTTTTTGTTTGCTAATTGGATTCAGGGATATACGGTTTCTTTTTCGGACGGGATCGATGTTGTTTCTTTGCGAAGTAGGTTTTTGAGCGGAGAATGTAGTGTGTCATGGTGGAATTATGGTTTAAGATGAGGTTCTTTATTTCTGTATGCTGTACGTTGAGCTTTAAGATTGGATTAAGTTTCAGTGATCTATAGGTGTAGCCGAGTTATATATGAAATAACTGAAACTAAAAACCAATAAATAAATAAAATATATAATAAAGCTCGTGAGAGGTAATTATAAGAAATGACATTATTTGTTGATGAAAATTTACAGCTCCGTCTAACAGCAAATAAGAAATATAATATATATTGTCAGATAACTGCCATTATAAAACAGGCCAACTTAACTATCACTATTTGAATTTAAAGTGATTTTATAAATTTGCACTAGCGAAATCAACTTAATCAATTAGGAGGGAGAATCCTAAATTAGTACAATAAACAAGTAAATTGAACTTAACTTATAGTTAGAATATATTTATAGTAAAATTGGAATGCCGATGCCACACTCTAAAATGGAGATTCTACATGTTCTTAATGTTACTTCTACCCATATCGTTGTTGATAGAATTAACTTGTCATTTCCAAGTAAAATCCGTTGAGTAAAAATTAGAATCAAACATTTATTATTTTTCTGCGTATCAGTAAAATATTAAATACCTTTGTCAAAATAAAAAATCAGCTCATTTTTCGCTACATCCAGCCTTACTAGTTTGCTGTAAAACTGCAAAAAAATTCTCGGCTCGCTGTTGCTAACTCAGTTTGATTAAAAAAGTACTTTAGAAAGTGTTCTAAAAATAAATTAAAAAGCTTCCTATACCTGAATGGGAAGTTTACCCCACGGCCTGTATATCCATATACTAGGCGACTCTTCAAACTACTGGAAAAAAATCTACGAAAATAATACAATAAATGCAAAACTCTTCCATCCCAAGCTTTAAAAAAAACTGTTCCTACCCCTATCTACCCACCTATATCTCCTCATCATATTATACCGCGACCAAGACGAACCAAACATCAAAACGCCTCGTTTCTCTTTGAAAAAGAGCGGCAATACGACCTCGCCCCGAGCTACCGCGACCGTGCGTACATAACCGACAAGTTCCCGCGAATTTGACGAGGAGCAGGCGCGCCGCTCTCTTCTCATTGCCACCAGGATGCGGATTCAATTTAATGGCACTTGCGCACTCGCGTATATGACCACGATGCACGAAATTGCCTCGGAGTGTGTCTTTTTGAAGGGGCGATTTTGAGGCGGGAAATTGAATTTTCAGCGCCGTTGAGCGGGATGAATTTTTCGGGTGTGGTATAAACTTGGAATATATGGTTCGCGCTCTGTTTGTTTGTTAAAGGATAGTCGTGCTGTTAGCTGTGAAGAGAAAGGTTTTATTGAATTAAGATTTTAGATAAGTAAATTGCATTACCAAATAACAAAATGTTAGCAAAGAACAGTGTTAACAAAGAATAACGTTTAGATGAATGTATACTAATGTAGAGCTTCACGGTATAGCAAGATTAATCTTGATATTGTACAGCCTTGCCTCAATATTAAAGACAATAATCGATACGATCTTTCAATGCAATATCAAGATTGTGGTGTCAAGAATGTAAAGAATCTTGTCTTGTCTTAAAAATAATATTTTCTAATCGTAATAATTAGTTTTATAATCTCCTCTTATATCCACTCAAGCCGACTTATTTAGGTACGTGATGCCACAGGGAGAGGGTGCGTCGCCTAGCGGTGGCGTATTAATTTGACTCTGGTCAACGGCATATGGCGGGAAAAATCAAAATTCAAATTTGACATTTATTTATACTTGTGTCGAAATGTTATTGTTTTTGTATAAAACTTGGTGTATTTTTCATTTTTATGTCTGAAACTTAAGGTGGTTCTATGCAAATATCATTGAATGCGGACATTTACAAAAAAAATATATTACTATTCTACGGATGCTGACAAATTTTTTAGTATTTTTTTCAATGCAGGTTGCCACGAACATTTTTGAGTAAAAAATTCTGGAAAATGTATACTTTTACATGTAAATATAGTAGAACCATGTGCATAGCGTATAAACTTCCAAAATTAATACCGAAATCGAATGCGGAGGAAGTTCAGTAAAGAGGTGGTTAGAGTTCAAGCTT
>UXGD01005182.1:0-15145 GCA_900474315.1 Torymus auratus
AGAAATAGCCATTTCTCACTAGTTTTTCATTTCTGACCTAAAACAGGTGAGAAATGACCTAAAACACGTGAGAAATGAATATTTTTTCCCCTTTAGGGAGTAGAAATATCCATTTCTCATGTGTTTTAGGTGAGAAATGGCCATTTCTCACCTGTTTTAGGTGAGAAATGGATATTTCTCACCAGTTTCACCAAATAAGCTCGAAATGCAAAATTTTCTCTCCTACTTTCACACGAGAAAAAGGCCCTATTTCATGCCTGAGTTAAGAAAATTACATTGTTATTCAGTTAATTTGATAACAATCAACAAGATTTAATCACAATTTAATTAACTTGTTCGAAAATTTTGATAAACACTAATTCTTATATATTTTATTTATTAATGATACTATTTTGATACTTATTAAATTTTTTTATAAAAATGTGTAATTTTTTTTACTGAATCCTATATAAATAATTAAATAAATGTTCAAATTGTTAAGTTAAATAATATTAATTTTTCATTGAATGCTAAATATTACTCTAAAATAAACTATTTTAGTAATTTGAAATTTAATTTCAAAATATTAGCATATCTAAATGTAAATTTTTATCCAACTAAAAAAACTATGCCATTCATTATACTGTATCATTTTGATTGTATATAATTGATTTTGATTGTTTATCAGAAAAGGAGCAATATTGCTCTAGATTTGCTGTAAGTGGTAAGTGAAACGGAGTTCAGTCAGCGAAGGTTATTGATCTTTCTTCCGCCCCTGATCTTTTCCCCTCTACTCCATCCCCTCCCGCTAAACAGTTTAGCTCGGTTCCCGCTCCGGACATCAGCGTCGCTTTTTCCATCAAGGAGCGAGAAGACGCGGAGAGCGCCCTCTGCGGCAAAATGCGTCAACTTGACCCGATGATAAATGAAGCCGAGACGCAGCTATATGTATAAATATACCTATATGTACGTACCTACGCGTCATACGTTTCTATTACGATAATTTGAAAAATAAGTTACACATTACAAATAATGAACTTACCATTTTTACGTCAACTATTTGCTCTCGTGGAAAATCTAAAACATATCGCCAATCGGCTGTGGGATCTGCAAATAAAGACAAAATATGTTCCCAGTTTACGTAACAAGCAATAGCGTGGCGACAGACGCCATTTTCTTCCTAACGACACGATTGCATGATCCTCTATTTTCTCAATAGTAATCGTCCTCTCATCGACTCGAATTTGTAGTTTCTCAAAATTTCTACTGAAACCGTCGAAGACGACGTATGTCTGGACTCTTGGCAAGCGCAAAGAGAGAACGAACGACGCTTCGCGAACGGCCTGTCATCGATCCATACGGAAAGACAACGAGCGAGAGAGACTGTCTAAGCGGAGTCTTGCTCCTACATCCTCAGTTATTTCAGCAAAAAAACTAGTATCGTACTTTTTTCTCTACTATTGTAAAATACAATGCCTACGACAGAATAACGCTCTGGTTGTACACGCGATTTCAAGAAAAAGTAACGACTGAATTGTATTGAATCGCAGTGACGAAGGAGATAGAGAGGCTAATATAGAGCGCCAGCGCAGGAAGGCGCCGTAATGGAGAAAAGGTGAACAAAGGCGTGTGTGCGTGCCCCTGCTACGTGCGCACAGCGCGCGCGCGAGAGATAGAGAAACTCCTGTGGTATGGCCACCAAGCAGCGACTCGCTCGACGACAACCGACTGGCTCCCGCACGGCCGTCGTTTTCCGCTTTCCGCTCGCTTGGCTTACTAGCGCCCCCTTCGATATGCGCAGACGCCAGGCGCATCGGTGTCGCCTCGTCCCCCTCGCCCGTGCCTCGTATCCAATAGTACGACGATGACGGTCCGCTTCGGCCAATCGGAGCCGCTCTCCCAGCCACGCTATTTTTAGATAAATGCCAGCACTCCCGTTCTGCTGTTTGTTCTCCCGCTCTCCCTATAATACCCCTTCCTTCCCCCCACCCCCCTCTACACGACCTCTTAATCTCCCACTGCCTCATGCGCTCTCAAACTGTATATTTTACATATCTCTCTCTCTCTCTGCTCTCTTTGCTTGCTTTTTTCACTCACTTTTCCAAACCGATCTTTTTTACTTGTTTCCCTCCGACGATGAAGTTAAAACTACTTTCTTAAAGCAATTTTCTATACAATATATATAATGTACGTCCTATCAATTCAATGTTATACATAAAGGTACAAATTTCTCAAGTCAGACGTATTTTATCGCGAAATGAATGTAATAATATCAAAACCGAACACTAGTGTTTATTTTCTTTTCCTAAAAAAAGTTGAGGGCAACGCCCTTGTATAAGTAGCGACGTAGAAAAAAAGACGTAAACAAGTAAAAGAAAATAGAGGATGATGCCCTCGGTTAAAACTACAATACACTCACATTATTTTTCAAAAACAAAATCCTTACAATGGGGAAAGAAATGTTCACAGAGAGGTGAATTAAATAAAATGGAGCTTCTGTATATGCTTTTTCCTAAAGAATCGAAGTAGATCCGCTCTCTTTCCTCTTCAGTAAAGCTGGACTGCAGAGTACACAGGACTGCTTGTGACCTCAGCTCACTTTATGAGCCGAGAACCCGACCTCGGCAGCCAAAACACATTCAGCGCCTTTTATTACTAACAATCTTGGACTCTGGTGTAGCACCTGTGACCCGCTTGCATTTTACGTCTGGAACGACGCGTAGGTAGGATGACCGATTGCTGCGTGCGAGATGATGTGTCCTGACGGAAAGGCAGGGCCGCACCTGAAATACGAGAAAAACACGCCCAAGGGCCGTTTATTCGACACGACTCGCGATGATAACGATATATACGTATATTACAGTGTATGAACGTGGATTTTCGGAGTAACTTTTTTCTAGCTGCAAATATCTGTAGGTGATATATATAGGTATACGGTTCTCACCTATCGAAACCGGAGCTAGGCCGCTGCTTTCCACTCGAACGGAAGTACGCCTTCGTTAGAAAATACAGATAAGTAGGTACCGCGTGAATTGAATCCTATATCGTGCGCGAGATAACGAAGGTGCGCGTGCTTTGCTCCGATCTATCCCGCCTGTTTGCCTGCCTGCTGCGTCCTGCGTGTGCTCCGTTTCCCGTCTAGCGTGACTCCAATCTGACCTTTTTCCCGTCGCGCGACCCGCCTAGTCAAGCGAGTTCCTTTCTCGAAATGGAAAGTATGGAATGAAAGCGCTGATGTTAGAATTGTATGGAACTTGATAAATTACAAGTAGCAAGGTTTTACGCACATATTGTTTTATACTCAGCATATGAAAGAAATTTAGTAGGAATAGGGATGTTGATTTGACCCCCCTGTATTCGGCTGAACGGAAACCACTCTAGTCAACACTGCGTTGAAACTATAAACTTATTACTACTTATTAAATTTAGATTAAATTCATTATTTGTGTCTTATATGCTAAATATGTTGTCAATAGCCGTCTGATTGATATATAAATAAAATTGATTGGTGTGAAATATTTGATTAATTAATAAACAATATGTGAACAATTTTTATTTTCTCTTGCTTGACTTGCTTAGTTCTCTTAAGTATATTTAAACTTCGATGTATTTGAGCATGCGCAGATCCTACATAAACAGAAGGATTATATGCGAACCATCAAGTTTTTGGCTGCAATAATATCCTTACCGGTGTGCTAAACATGATTTCATAAAATTTTATAAAAACAAAATCTTTGATTTTTTTTATATTTTGTAATAAACTCAAAATTTACTGAAATGACTTTTTAACGCTATTTACTTACCGCAAATAATTTTACCATAATAAAAAATTGAACAAAAAGTATATACAATGTGGTCTCTGTGCTTACTTATTTTTACATTATTTTGTACAATTAGTCAATTCGTTAATGGTGCTGTAAATGTTATTGATATTGATCCAGCAAAAACAATTGCTTGGGGTGCAGGATTGAATCCTGAAAACATTACTCTCAGAGCAAGATATATTTTTGTACAACTTGTATATAAAAATGGGAAAAAGTTAGTACAATATATCTATATTTTATCTTTTACTTGACAAAGAATTCATGATCTGTTTGCAGTGTCACAGAATCACCAGGAAAAAAAATAATTTCATCTCATATTGATGGAGAAACTCAGAAAGGTACTCCATGTCCTTTGATATCACAAATTTTAGATTGCAATGATGGTAGTTTCATTTTAAGATATAAAATTTCCAAAACCTGTTTCAACCTACAAATTGTTCTTATAATAAAGAATGAAAAATTAACTTTACAACATTCTAAATTTAAAGGTATAAATATTTTTTTATTTATTAGAATATGAAATACATTTTGATGATCTTTATAAAATATTTTAACATTTCAGGTCCTATATATGAAGAAGAGTGTTATTGTCCAAGTTCTTCAATAGAATTGTGGCTTTGTAACAATGAATGCCAGCAAAATTATAGTCAAATTTTAAGAGATTTAGAATTATTCCCCAATGTCAATTTTGATGAAATACGAAATAAAATTATTAAAAAATATGATAAGCCAAACAGTGTTAGCATTTGCCACTATGTCATTAAGTCAAATAAAGTAAGTTATTTTTTACAAAGATACATTCATTTGAAAAACTAAAAATGATAATTGTAATAAGTATTTTTTTAGATTTATAGAAAATGTTATGGCAAACACATAGGCTTCAAAGAGTTTATAGATGTAATTTTGCTTTCATTAACTAGAAAGGCAGTTTTACCAGATGTTGAATTTTTCACTAATTTAGGAGATTGGCCTCTAGTTCCTAATAATCAAGAGCTTTATCCAATATTTTCATGGTGTGGTTCCAAAGATACAAATGACATCATTCTTCCTACGTATGATATTACTAAGGCATCTTTGGAGGCAATGGGAGGGTAAAGCTATTATTCGTCTTTGAGACAGTAATTTTAGGATTTTAAAAAAGATTTTGTACTATTGTATATTGAATAATTCGCAATTATAAAACACATATTTTCCTTAGGGTAATGTTAGATATGTTATCAGTACAAAGGAATGTAGAATTACCATGGAATAAGAAAATTGAAAAGGTTTTTTGGAGAGGTAGAGATTCATCAATAGCCCGTTTAAATTTGATTGATATAGCAAGAAAAAATCCAGATCTCTTTAATGCATCAATTACCAATTTCTTTTTCTTTAGAGATAAGATAGATGAATATGGGCCTGAACGAAAATATATATCTTTTTTTGATTTTTTTAAGGTATGCAAGATAAAATACTTTTTAATATATTCCTTTTTCAGAATGTCTAATTTGATATATTACAGGATTTTATTTCGTAACTCTTTCATTTATAATAAACTATATTTCAGTATAAATATCAATTGAACATTGATGGAACTGTAGCTGCTTATAGATTTCCATATTTACTAGCAGGCAACTCTCTAGTTTTCAAACAATCTTCCAAATATTATGAATTTTTCTACCAAGATCTTGAGGCAGGCAAACATTTTATTCCTATAAAATCTGATTTATCAGATTTAGTGGAAAAAGTCAAATGGGCTTTAGAAAATGACAGCGAAGCTTATAAAATTACTAGGAAAGCTAGACAATATGCAAGAGATAATTTGATGCCACAAAATATATTTTGTTATCATGTTGCATTGATTAATGTAATAATTTTTATTTTACATTTTAAAATTATACTGGTTATAAAATATACATATAATCATTTCAAAAAATTTTAGGAATGGAGTAAACGATTAACAAATTCAGTAAAGATTTTCCCTGAAATGGAACTTGTTTCACAGCCAAATTATAGTTGTGAATGTATTCATGAAAGAAAGAAAGATGAATTATAAAGACACAATCGAAGGAAAAGATTTTATCTATTTTTTTAAATTAATTGTACATACATAAATTTTTAGGTTGTTTACAAAGATATTATATTAAATAAAAAAAAAAATCATAGTAATAAAAGCATTAGAATCAAACAGCATGTAATAAAAAACACCCATTCATTCATAAATCATTTAAAAGGAATGTATAATAAAGTTTTGTTGCAAATGAAATAATTTCCTTGTATTTAAATCATATAAGTTAGAATTTTTATTTATAAATTTATTTTTAAAATACTAAAATAATTTATTTTGCAACAAAATTAATGATTCCTTCCATTTTGCAAAATTAACACAGAATTCATTATTATAAAATAAACATCTTTACAGATATTTTTTTTCGGTACACTGCTTCTATATTGCCAGATGTACCTAGTGACAATAAAGTCAGTCATAAACGTAGTAGATAATTTTTTTTTATCAGCAGTTGATTTGCTTAAAAAGGTTCAGATTATTTTATTATTATATTATAATTTACATTAAAAATGTTTCTTAAATTAAATTTAATAATTACATTATTAGTACAAGATATTTTATAAAAACACTTTTTTTAACAAATCAACTGCTACAAATCCTATGTAAGTTTTAGACTTATACTATAATATACAATATACAATAAATGTATACACAAATGCAAATTGTGATTCTATATATATATATAAGTTTTTTTTTTTTTGCAATTGGATTTCACTAAAATAATAATTCTATAATTTTTAAATTCAATAGTAGAAAGCTAACATGATCTGCTTTTAGTTTTGTGTTCAGAACTAATAAATTACTTAATTTTTTCATTAATGAAAGTAATACAGATTTGATAACATAAATAAATCTCTCTTTTATTACTGGGGTGGTGGTTGATAGCCATACCCAGCATATTGATTGGGAGGAGGACCTTGTGGTCCAGGAGGTGGAGGCATATGACCTGCAGGTGGTCTTGGCGGGTACTGACCATACCCTTGTCCAGCAGGTGGGGGAGGATAATTTTGAGGGGGATACTGTGGATGACCATAGTGTTGACCAGGTTGAGGAGGATGGGGAGGATAAACTTGAGGTTGACCACCTGGAGCTGGTGGAACGTATGTTTGTGTTGTGGCAGGATGAGACTGAGGTGGTGGTCCATATGTATTTGGTGGTTGAGGTTGTGGCGGTCCTCCAGGTCCTTGAGGGGGTGCTGCCGGTGGTTGAAAACCTGTTGGTGCTGGACTAGGCGACTGTTGTTGCTGTGGCTGAGGTGGAGTCTGTGATGGAGGAGCCTGTTGTGGAGATTGATGCGGTGATGGGTGTGGCGATTGATGTGGCGGCGGAGGTTGATGTTGTTGCTGATGTGAAGGATGTGGAGATGGTTGTTGGTGTGAAGGGTGTGGAGATGGTTGTTGATGAGATGGATGTGGAGATTGATGAGGTGGTTGATGTGGAGGTGGGTGAGGTGATTGATGAGGGGGTGGATGTGGTGGTTGATGAGATGAGTGAACTGGATTTCCCCAACTTGGAGGTGGTGCTGCTTGTGGATAGCTGCCTTGTTGAGATGTTGGAGGTGGTGCATTATTTGGTGAACACGTTTGTGTAGAAGCAGATGGAGTAGGTGTTGGCTGGGTACTTTGAGAATATGTGTTTGCACCACCACCAGCAGCAGCCGCTGCTGCTGCACTAAATGGAGGAGCTGTTGATGTAGGACCGTATTGATTTGGTGCACTACCAGGTCCTGGACTGGGCTGATTTCCATAATTAGGTTGTGGAGGACCTGGTTGGGGTGGCTGTGGACCAGGAGGTTGAGATGGTTGAGCATTGGATGTTGGTGGAGGAGGATATTGCTGTGGTGGTACATTATTTGGATATCCTTGAGAGGATGGAGGAGGATAATTTCCAGACTGAGGGTTTGGATTATATGCATTTTGAGGTGGTGGTGCTTGTGCCGGAGGTTGTTGATAATTTGGTTGTGGACTTGGACTTCCATATTGTCCAGGCTGCTGTTGCTGTGCAGTAGCTGGAAAATTTTGTTGAGGGGCATTAGCTGGTGGGTAGCCTTGTTGATTTGGAGGTGGTGGCCCATATCCTGCAGGAGGTTGATTGGCATTAGGAGGATAACCACCTGGTTGAGGCCCATAATTATTCACTGTTGTTGGCGGAGGTCCATAGTTTGGTTGATTTGCTGCTGGATAGCCCTGCTGTTGAGGAGCATTTGGAGGTCCATATTGGTTTGGTTGGCCAGGTACATAGTTTGCACCTTGAGGACTCTGGTAATTTGCCGCTGGTCCTTGATTACTATATGGAGGATGATAGCCTTGCTGAGGAGCTTGTTGTGGAGGGTAGCCTTGCTGATTACCTCTATATTGTTGGGGGCCAGGCCCTGCAGGAGGTCCTGTATTAAGATTTCATAAAAATCAAAAAATGTTTTGAAGACATTTTTATTTAATATTATTTTTAGAAAAATAAATGATATTACGGTTCATGGTTGGCCCTTGTCCAGGCATTACAGGCCCTCTGTAACCTGCTTGTGGCATTGGTTGTCCCTGGTTGAATCCAGACATTGGTAAAGGTTGTTGAGTATTAGCAGGCATTTCTCCTCCAGGACCAGCTGCGGCAGGAACATTGGGAGGACCCTGAGGTGCCATCATAGTATGTTGTGGCCCATTAGGCATACCTTGAGGTGCCTGTACAATATCAATTAAACTTTCAGTTCAACCAATTTTAAAAGGGAATTTATCTATTAGAGAATCTACTCACTGGAAGGAGTGCTTGTATGTTTTGATTTGCATCAGCAATAGATGCCAAATACACTAAATTTCTGTGCAACATTTGTTGATACCTGAAACCAGAATTACTTTAAAAAACTATTTTTATGTAATAATCATAAATATAATTAATTACGTATGTTCAACTGACTGTACACATTCTTGGGATTTTCCTTTGCTTTGAAAATCTTGTATTGTCTGTATGAGATGACTATTTTCATCTAACATCTAGAAATATACGAGATTTTTTAATACAAGAGTTAGGTTAATGACTGATCCCGGAGCAAATTTAATACGTACTTTTTGTATTTGAGCCGAAGTTGGAGGTGGCCTCCCACGTTGGGCATAAGTGACGGACATTTTTCAGTTTTCCTTTATGTAAAATTGAGGAAACCTTTTTACAAAAAATTGCGATACTCGTGTTATTCAGCAAAGCTTGATATCGTGTACAAAAAAATCACAGAATTCAACTCGTACGGCGACATTTATCTTCGCACGTACCGACGGTCGAGGTTTCAGTCTGTTGTCTCATGAAGCCGACAGCGACAACTGCATCCAACGTGAAAGTAGTTTTCGCAAAATCGGTGCGGAAGAAATGATTCCCCTCGTAAAATCTCAACTTGCAAAATACATCGAAACGCATTTCTATAAACGCTTGCCGAAAAGAACCGAAGAGCTTGGGATAACAGCGATCTCCGTGGTAAATGCGAGAACTTTTCTAGTATGGTGCATGGTGCCCGACGCAGGACAGATAACAGTCGAGATCGACGGGCACGGGACGAGGGTCAACGATGTCGATAGGGCATTTTTTGATCGCTTTTACGAACACATTTTTATATTTCTCAGTATATAGATAGATAGATACACATTCATATCACATAGGGACATAGGAATGGCAAATGGCATAATCTCTGTCCTGTCACATAACTGGTCACGATTCGCTCTGTAGTCTGTAGGTACTGAAGCGAGATTGGTGCGAGTTCACCGAATCGGACCCTCGTTGTCTCGTTTGCGCGCCCTCTTCGCATAGCTACAACAATTTTTGATTTGAAAAATACGGTTAGCGGTTAGAGTTGTAGGTAGAGCGTCCCTCGGCCCTCGCGGTGTCGGAGTGCAATGTGTCCTGTATCCAGGTGTCCTTCTATACATGCATTTTATGTGCTGCTCGCTTTTTTTACGTTACTTTTATAATGTGTTGTGCACATCCGTTAAGTTGGTTTTGGAGGGAAAGCGCCTAAGCTAGAACTACATACTTTTTTTAATCATAAGATGTGATATTGTTATTGTTATTATTTATTATACGTGTTTGTCATTTTGTGAATTAGTGCCGTCTTGAGTTCAAGTGAAAAATAATTTCGAGAACATCAATTTGCCTTTTACAAGGTTTGTATATTTGTATCTTGGCAATTGAAACTGTGCAATGAAAATGATTATTGAAATATTTAATTTAAGATCTTGAAGAATTGAGATTTGCATTTTGCATAGATATTTGATACGAATGGATTATTTCTTTAGTGAATCGCTTTTATTATCTTTCCTTTTTAAAATAAAAAAATTATTATAATTGTATCATTTATATTTCTGTAATTTCTTACGAGAGTAAATAATACCTTCTCGTTGTGCTTTGTTATTATTTATCCTCTCTTTCTCTTAGCCGTGGTCTTGGTCACAGATCAGAAATAAGTATACGCTTGCTAATTTTTCCATCGAACTTTTAAGTAACACAGTCCATTGCCTCACGAGTAGCGTTGTAAAATTGTAGCGTATAGTTAAGCCACAATAAAAAAGTTATTTTCACAAATAAAGATTCTTTTCTATATCTAAAGTAATTGCCATGCTGTTATATTTATTTCTTTGCCACTGTATATTCTAATTTTCAAAGCGAAATATTATGATTTTTTGTTTAGATGGGTGACGATTTAGTAAAAGTAGCTGTACGCATAAGACCACTGATCCAATCGGAAATCGACAAGAGTTGCCAATTATGTTTGAATGTCACTCCTGGAGAGCCACAAATTCAAATTCAATCTGCGGACAAAAAAACATTTACTTATAACTATGTCTTTTCATCTGACAGCTCTCAGGAGCATTTTTATAATACGGCTATAAAAAATATGATTTCAAATATTTTTGAAGGTACATTAGTGATCATCACTAGTCTAAGATTTATATATTTATAATTGTAATTTTTTTTATTAATAGGCTACAATGTTACAATTTTGGCATATGGTCAAACTGGAAGTGGAAAAACTTTTTCAATGGGTACAAATTACAATGAGAATGATGTTAATTGTGGAATTATTCCAAGAGCAGTCAATGATATATTTGAACAAATTAATTCCAAAGATGAATGGGATTTTAAAGTTACAGTAGCTTTTATGGAGCTATATAAAGAACAACTTTTTGATCTTTTATCAAAAAAACCCCGTAATCAATGTATTGTTGATATTAGAGAAGATGTAAAGGGTATTAAAATAGTTGGCCTCTCAGAAGTTCCTGTGAAAAATACTCAAGAAACTTTAAAATGTCTTTCTGATGGGTCTTTATGTAGAGCTACTGGAGCAACTGCTATGAATCAACAAAGCAGTCGCAGTCATGCTATTTTCACAATATCAATTCATCAACAAAAAAAGAATGATCAGTTAGTAAATCGTTAATGTATTACGAATAAAATTATAAAACATTTTTATCATATTTTTTTTATTTAGGAATACGGCTAAATTTGCTAAATTTCATCTTGTTGACTTGGCTGGTTCTGAAAGAAGTAAAAAAACACAAGCTACTGGAGAAAGATTTAAAGAAGGTGTTAATATTAATAAAGGCCTACTGGCTTTAGGAAATGTAATTTCTCAATTAGGTGAAGGTGGAAATTCATCATATATTGGATATAGGGATAGCAAGTTGACTCGTTTACTACAAGATTCACTTGGTGGGAATTCAGTAACTTTAATGATTGCTTGTGTGAGCCCTGCTGGTAATTATTTATAAATGTTCTATTCTATTTATTTGTAGTATTCAATTTATTGAAACTAGTGTTCTGATTATTTTTTAGATTACAATCTAGATGAAACTATTAGCACATTAAGATATGCAGATCGAGCTAAAAAAATAAAAAACAAACCTATAGTTAATCAAGATCCTCATGTAGCTGAAATTAATAATCTCAAAAAAATTATACAAGAGTTACGATCAGCACTCTATACTCCAGAGAATGGTGGAAATTTATGTCCACCAGAACATATGGAATTGGTAGAAAAGAATCAATCCTTGCAAAGAAAACTACGAGGATTAACAGAAACATTAAATTCTAATTTAATAGAAATGGTTCATATGCATGAATTGGCGGACTTAGCAGAACAGTCCAGAGAACAACTAAAAAGTTCTATTGCATTAATTCTAGAAGATTGTGAAAATCTATTAAAAGAATTTGATGAGAATCCTAATGAAATTGATAGTCATAAATGTAAATTAGAAGATATTTGTTTAAAAATAATAAGTGAGTTATGGAAATTCTTAGTTTTTCAAAACATTTAATACAATAAAATTAATACTTATGCATTAAATTTTATGAAATTTTTAGATTTGCAGAAAGATCAAAAGAAAGCAGTTGATGCATTAGTTAACCATGAACTTTCAGTTGAATCTACTAATAATATTAGTGCTAACTCAGAGTTAATGGCAAATAGTTTAGAAGAAAATAGTTTACACAACGAAACATATGATTTAGATGAAAAACATGAAGAACATACTTTACAACAAGCGGAGCGTGTTGATGAAGTTCAATATATTAATAGGCAACTAGCGATAAAAGAGGAATTAGTATCAAATCTTATAAAAAATTCTTCACAAATTATTGAGTACCAAAAAGAATTGGAAGACATGGAACACGAAATTAAGAGTTTACAATCAGAAAAAGAAGAACTTTTACAAGCACTTCGTAATGCACAAACTAATAATACTAGTGCAAAGTAAGTATGCTATATATTGTAATTTTAAAAAATTTTAAATTATTTTATACTTTGGTTCTATTTAATAACAAACGCATATTTTAGGATAGCAGAGACGCGACGTAAAAAAGTTCAAGAGTTAGAGAAAAAAATTGCAGAACTATCACGCAAATGTTTAGAGCAAAATAAAATTATTAAAAATAAAGAAAAATCGGATGTACAGATAAAAAATTTATCAAATGAAATAACCACTTTAAAGCAAACTAGAGTAAAATTAATAAGAAATATGCGTAGTGAAACGGACAAGTTCAATAAATGGAAAAGATCAAGAGAACAAGAACTTTATAAGTTAAAAGATCAAGATAGAAAGCGTCTTAATCAAATCAATCGATTACAAGCTGAACATAATAAACAAAAAAATGTTTTCAGGCGAAAACTTGAAGAGGCACAGGCAATTCAAAAGAGACTGAAGGTGAGTTCTTTTACATTTTTATAATTTTTAAATTGATTTTAATTCTGGTTATTGTTTAATTGATTTAATGTATTTTTTTTATCAGGATGCATTGGACTTACAAAAGAAAGCAGTCCAACGTCGTGAAAAAGCAGCAAATGCTAAAAACGATGTACATTCTTGGGTAACTCAGGAATTAGAAGTATTATTGAGCACTGTTGATGCTGAATGTACACTGGATAAACTTAAAACAGATAAAGCAGTTTTAGCTAAACAATTAGCAGAACTCCAATTACACAATGAATCAGGAAACCTATCAAATCAAGCTCAAATTGCGGAATTAATGGAGTACGTTGAATTAAGAAATACACAAATCAAAGAATTAGAACAACATATTAAAGAATCAAATCAAGGTAAGATTAAAATTAAAATAAAAATATTAAAAAATAAACTTTTGATTTTCGACATTAACTATTTTTAATGTTATGATTATTTTGATTTACAGAAAATAGAGGAAAAACAAGATGGCACGTTATTTCATCAATGGGAGATGCTAAGGAAGCACTAAAAACATTATTTGAAATAACAGCTTCTAACGGAAAAGAATACAGTTTATTAAAATCAAAATATAATGATTTAGTGGTAAAGAAACAGATTTCACATTATTTTTCATATTTATATTTTCATATTATATTCAATACTTTTTTTTTTCCTTTAAATAGGAAAACACTGGGAAACTTAAAGCTCAAATAGAAAAGTATGAAATTAGAGAAGCAAATTCAAAATTAAGGAAAGAAGGTTTAGGATTATCAGTTAATACAGATTCAATAAATGACACAGCAAAAGATAAAAAAATAGATGAAATGCAAAAGCAACTTAATTTATACAAAGAACAGCTTGAAGACTTACAAAATAAGGTTTGTTGTGTTCAATATAATAATTCAAATTCTTATTTTTAACTACAAGTCACTATTTTTTTTATCATCTTATAGAGATTAACTGAAAAAGATACAAATATTATTGATGCAAAACCTCAAAATAAACCCAAAGTCAAAGCTCTAGCAGATACCATAGCCTATGATTATTCCTTTGCTTTAACAGATGAAAGTATTGTTGAAGAAGATGATGCAAATGACCCAGATTGGAGAAATACTCCTTTGTATACTAGAATACAAAAATTAGAGGTATAACAATCTCGTAAATTTTGTTTTCTTCCATATCATTAACATAAATTGATAATAAATATTATTATTAGCATGCCACCAAGAACATGAAAAGAGAAAGTAAAATTGGAGTTAAACGATCATCAAATGGAGATATTAAATGTGCATGTAAAACTCAGTGCTCATCTCGACTTTGCACGTGCAGAAAAAACGAAGTAGCTTGTGAAAACTGTAATTGTAATCCTGATGTATGTAAAAATAGGAATACTGAAAATGTAAGTTGTTATGTTGAATGTCATTATTATTAGTATGAATTTATTAATCATATATATATATATATATTACTATTATAAATTTTTCTTATTTTAGACGCGGCGTACACTCTTTTTGGATTTGAAAGAATGTGCTGAACTTGAAACAGATCCTGACTTAAAAAAGCCAAAGTAAGTTCCAACATTATTGTAATCTTTAAAATATATTTATTTATTATTATAATAATATTAAGAATAATTTTAATTTTTGCAGATTAGAATCTAAATAGTAAGAAAAGTATTTCAAAGGACGACTTAGTGTTATTTAAGTGTTAATTTACTATTAAAGGCATTTTGATGTTAACAATTTTAACATATAGAAGGACACAGTACAAATAATGTCATCATTAGTTTTTTTACTTGTTAAGCTACAATTATTAAAAAATTGTAGTTAAAAAAATTGTACATTTTTATTTAAAAAATACAAGAAAATTATATATATTAATTTTTTTATGTTAAATTTTATTTATGAAATAATTTTAATATTTAATTTGCCTAACAATTTGAAAACAAGTTGTTTACTTGAATAAATATTTTGGGCATTATTGAGCAGTGAGCACAGTGAATGAGTGAACACACACACACACACACAGGGATGGGTACAGAATTATTTCAACATGGCCGGCGGTGGCATCCTAGACGTGAACGCTGCCGCTCGCGACTCGGC
>UXGD01005183.1:0-15135 GCA_900474315.1 Torymus auratus
CATATGAGAACTCATATAGATCTCATGTGAAATCTACATGAGATCTCAATTACAATCTCATATGAGATCTCATATTATATTTTCACGCGGGAAGCGCGCGTTTTTGCGCTAAAGTTTATGTCCTATTCTGGACGCACCCTAAGTGGGCTTTTTGACCTCGTGTGAGTGCAGTACTCGTCTTCGGTTCGCAAAACGCTCTCGCCTTCGACTCGTGCTGCAAACTCTACCGTCGGTCTAAGAAGGCCTACTTTATGCCCTTGGTACGCAATATACTATTGTGACACAGGTTTCGATTTTCGTTTACGGCATTTTAGCGTCCGCTACGGTACTTTGGTCTAAAATTGGTTACTTTTAGCCCATTTTTTAGGTTTAAAAAACGCGAAAATCGTGCCTGTGATATAAAAAGTACTTTAATTCTAAAATGATCGGTGACAGGCATAATACGTGGACCACCTGATTTGAGACGGATTCGGCCATAAGTATACGGTTACAACATTTATTGTAAAAATAATTTAATAGATTCGTGGTTTTAGTTTTTTTTGAAACGTTTATTTATAAATTTTTCGCAGACTTACAGTTCCTTTTATAATAGCATGAGATGCAGCATATATAATCACATCGCGTTGATGACTTCACGAGACTCGCGGAAGATATATATTTTTTCTATTATTTTTGTATATGTCTGAATAAATTCATTTGTCGTACTCACTCTTTTTCTGAACACTCCAGTCTACGTATAGCATTAAAAATCACTAATTGTATTCATTTCTTTACGTTTATTATTATTGGAAGTGATACGATCGGTGTACCAGAACTAATATCAACATTATACCATTTTTTTCGCTTTACACGACACGACTTTTAACATTCACGTTAGAGACTTGTATAATTTTTATCGTCATATATATCACTTCCACATATACACATTTATATTGAAAATATAGTTTTACGCTTTTGTTCGCCGAGTACACGAGTTTTCGTATACTGCAACGCGCACGTGAGTAATCGATTTTCTTGCTCATTTCATTTTCCTCTTTTTCTCTTTACAAGTGGCATTTGCAGAAGGCAATTTTATCCGTCGAAATAAACCGCTAGCAAGCTTTGTATATAGTTTAGCAAACGTTAGTAGCTATAGAAAAATCGAACACCCGCTCGCTCAACCCCGCGATATCAAGTAGAAACTTATATGCTTTTGGAAATCAATTACATAGGAAATACAAGCGCTTTAATCGACTATAACTAATGGTTTTTTTTTTACTTTTCGTTTTCCAAAATGGAGTCTACGATAACTAATTCTTTCTGAAAGTCAATTTTTATCGTTGTTCAGTGCATTCATCGCATTTTCCGTTGTGAATTCCGTGAAGTAGATTCGAAGATGATTATATATCACGCTTTTAAAAAGTTTCTTAAAGATCCTACGTACGAATTGAAAATAAAATAGATCAAAATGTGCCCATAATTTTGCACAGTTATATATATATATCTTTTTATCTCGGTCATTTAGCGAAATTTTATTCGTATATGGCCGGTTTTTAAAATACATTTTTACAGCATTACATAAAGTTCAGATTGCACCATTATTTACACGTGAGTTATAATTGTAATTTAGTAACGGTGATGTAAGGTTCATTTATTTTATGTCGTGATTCGTATTCGATCGACTTTACGATACACGAAACATTATAGTACACGTGTAAATATACATGAGTCAACAAACAGATCGATCGAATGTGCAACTCAATAAATTAGATCATTTATAATACATATAGTGGCGTCACATTCAAATAATATGAATGGGTAACGTATATATATATATAATATATTTCGTTTATATAGAAAACTAAATAACGCTATCGCATAACAGTTAACAGCTATCGCCTTTTCTCACGCTCATTACAGTGGCATGGTGAAGTATACATTACACGTAATTCATTACATATATAGGTACAGTATTTTTAGGTTTTGGTACAAGATATACACTTTACAAATTTTTTTCTTTTTATTTTTTCAACTTTAAAACATCAAAGCAACAATTGTTCATTATAAATGTATCGTTTTAGGAAGATCACTTTGTCACTGATAATCAACATAACATTTAATTTACATGGAAGCAATAAACAGTGACTAAAATAACGCATATAACTTGTACCTTAAATTAATTCTATAGATTAATTACGGTTGATAATATAAAACAATTATTAATAACAATTAGGGCGACTAGGGAATAGTATAAAGTGTATCTTAATTATTCTACCTGTGTTAATGCTCCCTTTCAGTTTTTTTTTCCAATCCACCAATAAGAGAGCACATTAAAAAATTTTGATTACAATCATTAAAGTGTTTCTTAAAATCTGTGATCAAAAATTGATGTGTCCTAACAAAGTATGTGTTACAAAAAAAATTCATTAAAAATAGCACTTCTTTTCGTCGTTGAAAAAAATGACATTGAAACATAAAATTCCTTTGTCTAAAGTTCTATTGTTGGATAATAATGTTACCTGAAATCATTTGGAAAAAATCTATAAAAAGTTTATTAAAATTCATTTTTTCACTTGCTTTCTGCATTCCCTGTACTTCATTAGTTGTCTTTGAACAACTATTTTGTTGTACAAAAGCAGAAAATGCACTGATTTGTCACAAAGAGAGGCTATGAGTATCATTTGTTATGTTGTATTCCACTTGTTAGAACAGATTGCCTACTGAAGCAGAGCCGTAACATCCCAAATTTTAATCATTCGGTCTTGTCCTACTGTTAATAACCTTCTTCTAGAACCATCAAGATCCATGTAAACAATGCTATGTTTAGCATCATGAAATGATGCTAATGATGTTTGGCTGTAATAAAAAGAAATTTAAGTACAATAATTTTTTATGCAACATTATTATAATTAGTAGATACATACTTGGCAGCTTTCAATTGAATATGGCAAGGATCACATACTCGAACTTCAAATTCAAAACCCATTGAAGGAATGGGAATTCTCTGTGCTGTACACCGAGCACACAGTGCTTGACCACAATTACGGCAATGGTGTTGTCTCAAACCTAATTGACGTTGGTCCATCATGGCTTTGATGTTCCAGAAAAATGGTCGGCCACAAGCCTATAATAATAAGATAATTGAAGTAAAATGATTTCAATTAGTTTAAATAAAAACCTCATGAACTCTTACTTGGCATGTGTTTGATTCAACCCAATCAGCCGTTTGTTTCCTATTAGCTGACATATCCCAACAAACAATAACTCCATCCTCACCTCCAGAAAATAGAACACGTTCTGGGCCTGCATAGCACAAGGCTGTCACCTTATTACTAGTACAATAAGAATTATGAGTAAAAAACAAACTTTGTTTTTCTTTTCAAAAACTTATTAATAAAATTATATTTATTGTGATATAACTTACTGATGACCCTGTAACTCATAAGCTGTTCCTTGACGACCACCAATATCCCATACAATTATACTTTGGTCAAAACTACCAGAAAACAATAATTGCTTTTCATAATCCCATGCTAGTGATCTAATGCTCCCAGTATGAGTTTTCAATGTGGTTACATAAGTACAACCATTGTTTTCAAGCTTTAACATTTGTATTTGTCCTGCATAGTCTCCAACAAATGCATATTTCGATTGAGAATCAAATCTTTAATCTTATTAAGGATTTAATATTTTTTCTATATGTTTTTAGGAATATGATAAAATTTATAATTCAGTTATTTTAATTTAAAATGGGAGTCAAAAATTTTTATTATATTTTATTTTTTAAAAAAGGATACTGCAAGGCTGTGTACCAGGCATCTGTTTGATAAGTTCCAATTTTCTGACCAGTTTCAGTACTGTGGTATTGGAAAATCTTGTCTCTTCCAACACTGAGAATCCATTCACAACCCAAAGCAAATACGACACCTGTGACACGTGCTTGATGAGCAATGTACTCACGAATTGGTGTCATTCGATTGTAGTCGCTCTCTAATATGAATTCCTATAGTTAAAAAATTCATTATAAAAAACTGTGAAGTTACTAAATTATACAATATTTTGTGTTACATACATTGATAGTGCCATTGTCAAGTCCAACAAACAACTGTCTTGTTTCAGGACAAAAGTCCATAGACGTCGCAGCTGCTACCATGTATTGACAAACACTTGGCCAATATTGACCTGAATCACGTTTTAACCATACTCTGACAGTCCTGGAATTATTAATTTAATGTTAAAAACTGTAGTCCATTGATATAATATAGTGATATTCCAATCATTAATGAGATAAGAAGCAAGGTATGATGCATCTTGGAGAATTTAAGATAAGGATAATAAATGATTAGGTCATTTTCAAAATACTGCTTATTTCATAACAAAAAAACCTGTTTCGCAATAACAGCCATTACAGCTATACTCACCATATAATGCAATAAACGAAATATGAGAAGAAAAAAAAATATTCAATTATTCTCAAAAAGAAACCATCAGATGAATTATAAATAGTATGGAAAACAACTTTCATTTAAAAACACAAGCCAGTGATGCATACAAATAAACATCATAACAAAGAAGTTATGACTCCAGCATAATGCGAATCCTTGACAATGGAGTCGGCTCGGAGTGACCTTACGCGGCGTATACCCACATATCGTCGGATTAAACAAATTAATAGGCTTATACAAAAGACGAATACCGCTGCGCGGAATCGCATACTTATACACAAAGCCCCCCAAACATGTCTCCCCTGCCCACGTATGCATCTGATCGGCGCGGTTCTGTCGTCGTCGACGATATCTCAATCATACCTGTCGTCGCAGACGCTGATGACGCCGTCCACCCGGGGTATAATAACAGCGGCGTTCACGTCATCGTTGCAGCCCTCGAGCTTCGACAGGAGTATCGGCTTTCTGTTGCTGCTGAACTTGTCCTGATTGATCCCGGGCGCGGGCTTAATCTCGGCCGCCATGGTTTTCGCGGGCTACCCGTTCGCTCCACTACCTGCCGCTATTGCTCGTCTTCGACCACCACCTCCTCGTCGTCTTTGTCGTCGTCGGCATTAACTCGAGATCGTCATTTGACAGTTGTCGGGCTTCCTCGCGGCAGCGGCGCGTCTCTCGCTGTCTGTCTTATTGGGAAGAGTAGCACACTCCGCGATTCTCTCCCCGTCTATGTTCCGGGTAAGTCCGGTAAGTAAGTATATACAGTATTTGTATGTGTGCCTAAAAGTGCAAGTGTTGTGCGCGAATCGCGCTACTGGGCTAGCACGCGAACTGCGAGAAAGAGAGAGATGCGCTGCACACCACGTGAGATCTCTCGCGGTTTTATACGCCCGTTTTCGAGAACACGGCGCGGGCGGATCGGAGCTGTGCTGCGCAGGCCGCAGGGGTATAAGCACGTCTGCGGTCTCTACCTTGTGTGCGATGGTGTGCAGTGACGTCGACAATAATATAAGGCCAATGTGAGTGGCTCGACCGCTCGACTCGCGCTCTACCTACTACTTACTCCGGCTCCGGTCTTTAATGCGATGTCTGCGCTTGCTCGATCGATAAGTGCTTTTTTTCGCGGGGAAGATTTTTTAATTGGAGAGTTAAATAACTGATGATTGGGCAGATAATGAGTTCTGAGAATAATTTTTTAATTGGTACCTCAAGGTTTTACACCGTTACTTATTTAAAAACACTTAATTTAATAGTGTAATTTAAAATTCGCTTTTATACATAAAGATTTAAATGGACTAGATTAAAAAAGAAGAGCTTCGTACATTGTTCTTTTCGAATCTGTACTCTTTGACACGTAAGCAAGATGAATATTACGTTTTTCACATGTTCCGTTATAAAGCGGAGTTTCGGAGTCAAAGAGAGAGGTGACTTTTTTACCCACTCAGCTGTTTCGAACATCTGTGTCAAATATAAACTAGCCAAGGGCAGCGCTCCGTATACGTCTCCGCCTCTTTAATTACATTCATTTAATCGGTCAGCCCCTTTAAACTTTCGATATTTAGCCAACCGGTCCTTCCATGAATTCGCACTCGTACTTCGTTAATCTTTTTATTTTGAGTTTTTCCAAAGAGCTGTTGCTGTACAAAACGTAGTCCTAGGCGACAATTTTTATACGAACATAACCTAAAATGTGATAACGAAAAGCCGTCCTAATCTAATCGAAGAGATTTTCTACTAATTATTATCTACTGGAATGACGTGACAAGGGTTAGTTTAGCGATTAGATTACCAAAATGTCCGCGAACGCGTCGATTTCTGGAATCAAGGTATAATGTTAATTTCCATCTATTTTTACATTGTTTATTTATAATTTCATAACGATTTGTTTATTTCATTGCACAGAGCGAAGGTGACTCTGAAGATGATCTGAAGAGACAAGGATCATTTAGGAAACTTCTACCAGTCAATAGTAATGGTGATTCACAACTAAGCACTGCTGTTAAAATGATAGATCGGCCAAATGTCTCTCAAAATACTAAAGAATATGCTGTGTATTTGCAAGAATATAACATTCTTGCAGAATAGTAAGTTGTTTACATATCTTTAGTAGCTTTTTATTTTATTACGCACTCACATATGTACATTCTTTTTTAAGCAACATGTTGCGCAGTCAAGATTTAAGAGGAATTTATGTTATACCATCTGCACAAAATTCTTTTCGTAAATATCTGTATTTTTTATTTTTGTCACAAAATTTGTCACATAACATATATTAAAACGAAATACTTTTTTTAGTTTGGTTTGGAGTACAATTTATACGTCAGGGAATATACCAAGGAGGTGTTTTTAGGTTCACAATATCCTTGCCTCAAAATTTTCCTGATGGAAAGTGTCCCGTATGTATTTCTATTCCTTTACATATTATGTATATATATATATATATAGATAGCAGATTATTAATTACAAAAAATTAATTTTTTCAGACTGTAGTCTTTCAAACTAAAGTGTTCCATCCATTAATTAATTACGTAACAGGAGAACTTAATACTGCCTGGGGTTTTCTAGAGTGGAAACGAAGTAATAGAATATGGCAGCTAGTGCAATATGTAACAAAAATATTTACCAAGCTTGATACCAAAATGACTCCAGTTAATGAGGAGGCCTCTTCACTGTAAGATAATATATTTATTGCATTATCATTATTAGTACATCATCTTATATTTAATTAAATTATTTCATTTTACATTTTAGTTTAGAAAACAATTTTGAAAGTTTTAAAGAGCAAGCTAAAAAGTGCGTAAAAGATAGTTTGAGTGTAGTTTATGATCCAGCTACAACAGATGATCCACACTATATTACATTTAGTCCATATGATAATGATTTACATGAACCTGTCAAGCAAGAAATTTATAAACCAAAGGTAAATTAATACATTTTTATAATATAAATTTTATTTAAATATTTATTGATTTCTGTTATATGACAAACAGGATGAAGGTGAAAATAAACCTACAGGATATTCGTGGGTGCAACCAGGCTCTTTGCAGCCTTTTTCTAAACCAGAAGCAAGATAGCAAACAATTAACAGCCTTTTGCGTATTTGAATAAAAACTAGAATCGGCGGTCGTTTTGTATTTTGTACTTTGCTTGATGCTTGCACAATGAAAAGAAGGTGGGGAAAGAGGAGCGCGATCCCAACTATTTTTCTACTATAAGAGAAGAACGTAAACGCAAAGTATTCTAATGAATTTATATATTGTGATTTGTACTACAGAGATTTTACTGACTGATGTAAAATTACTTTTGTTATAAAACTATTAATACTCATTACTAATATGATAGAATGAGCCAACGTTTTGTCCTACTACGATCAATTAATCGCTATTAGCGATCTAAAAACGTAACTTGGTAAGGACAGCTTTAAACTGGTGATAATGTTGCGCTGGTAATAATGTTAATACAGTTTAAGTTAAATTTTACGTTAATGAAAATTGTTATTCTTGTAAAAACTACGTAGAAGATTGTTATACATTGAACAAAATAATTATTTAGTTACATCTAATAATTTTACATTAAGCAGAGTAATTATTGAAAACGTTTTCTTCAATTGTTTTTCATTAAAGTTAAGAAAAGGTAATTTTATACACAATGAATTATTTTATTATATATCTATAAGTGCAATAAGTAAAAAAAAGGAAGGTGAGCGGGTAAAGTAAATATTCGTGTTTATCACGATATCAAAGATTTTGCCGCTAAAAAATTTTGCGCATGTTTTGCGCATGTCAATTTCGATCGAAACATAAAGAACTTGGAAATCGCATTGTTCGCTTAAAAAGTAACATTAACTGTTTTGTGCCTAAAAATATATATGTTATGATTTTAACATTTGTAAACTATTAATAAATCATTACATAAAAATTTTTACAATTAGTTATACTGTGTACTCATTTGAATAATCTAAATATCCTACAATCAGTGTACATAGTTTCACAATCAAAATTCAAAAACAACTAAAAAGATTATTTTTTGAACAAATTTAAGATTATCGTATTAAAAATATTGTTATTTTACTAACATAATATTTGTAATAAAGTTTTGATCATTTCTAAAATTAAACAATGTTTTTCAATGCTGAATACGACCAATAAGTTTGTTTCTCACTTGCAAAATAGGTAAATAAAGCAGGTGCTTAATTTTTACACCCAAGTACTCAACATTTCAACAATGACTTTTGACGTCTACTCTACGCTACAACGACCGTGAGGTGCTGCCCTCTACGTGTCAAACAACAGTGGCATCCGCGGCGCGACGACTTCGTCATCTGCGTCGTTTTGTGTGTCTTGCAGCTTGCACTGCCCCCGCATAGCGTACGCTAATTGATCGTGTGAGACTTGATTTCGATTGCATGCGCGATTTGCAGTCGGCAAAGGTATATACACTGGGCGCGGATTTCGTTTGTTTTGTTTGGTGATTCTGGAGCTTTTGAGGAGTGGTGAAGCCCGAGACAAGACGGAAAGCTTCGCTGACGTAGTGCTGGTTGTTCTCAGATTGCGTTGCATCGGCCTTTGCCAGTTTTGAGGTTACTTTATAGGGTGCATCGAACCTTTTTTTTCTGTTGCGAGCGTTTACCGCAGTAGACGTTCGTTCGATAAAGCCTTTGTTGTCAATTGTTTGTTTGTTGTGAGCGCATGTAGGATTTGGTGTTTGGTTTTGTTTCGAATATCGAGATTGCTTAAAATATTCGTGGGTGGATGAAGGCAGAATCACAAAACAAAATAGATAAGCAGTGAAATATTAGGGGTATTTAAGATTTACTAAGGAGATATTTTCATCTTACAGATAAGCCGCCACATTGGAGATGCAAACAATAAAGTGTGTAGTTGTAGGAGATGGTGCGGTAGGTAAAACCTGCCTGCTGATCTCCTACACTACCAACAAATTCCCCTCCGAATACGTGCCCACTGTGTTTGACAACTATGCTGTCACTGTTATGATAGGAGGAGATCCTTACACTTTGGGATTGTTTGATACTGCTGGTAAGACAATATTCTATAAATAACAATTCTCTCTAATAAAACAAACAAACATTTTATTATAAATTATACTCAAAAGGTATTTATGCAAAGAATATTTATCAAATACCTATTCATTTGGTTATTTTATAAAATATTAAATCTCAAAGTATGGATTAGTTCTTCAACTTTATAAATAATTGATACACATTTAGATCATCACTATTTTGAATTATTTACAGGTCAGGAAGATTATGATCGACTACGTCCATTGAGTTATCCACAAACAGATGTGTTTTTGGTCTGCTTTTCAGTTGTATCGCCTTCATCATTTGAAAATGTGAAAGAAAAGGTAATTGGATAGTACTGTAATTAACTTTTGAATACAGTTTAATTTATTATACTAATTATTCAACAATAAATTATTTTTAGTGGGTACCAGAGATTACACATCATTGTCAAAGGACTCCATTTTTATTAGTAGGAACTCAAATTGACTTGAGAGATGATGTTGCTACTATTGAAAAGCTAGCGAAAAACAAACAAAAGCCTATATCAGTTGAGCAAGGTGAAAAACTTGCAAAAGAACTTAAGGCTGTTAAATATGTTGAATGTAGTGCTTTAACTCAGGTGAGAGTGAGATATAACGAAACAAAATGAATAACTTATTAGACTAAAAAGGCAAGTGTATTTAACTCTACTTTTCAAAAATTTCAGAAAGGACTAAAGAACGTTTTTGACGAAGCGATTTTAGCTGCATTGGAACCACCAGAGCCTCCAAAGGGTAGAAAGTGTTTTATTCTATAAAATGCACTAGTCGTTTTTGCAGCCAGTCATGCGTGAATAGGTAATTACTTGCTTTTAAAGATATGGTTAGGAACATAAATCTTTGATTTTATTTTATTTTGAATGAAACTGCAATTAACGTAGTAATTTGTTCCATTACTGATAAGACGAAATATGTTATAGGAACGCAATTGGAGCCGCTGTGTTCGACGCCACAACAGCATTTGTCACTTGCGCGGCTAATTTAATCAATGATTACGACATCGACGACAGACACATTCCGTAATTTTGAAAAGTCAGTAGAGGTTTTCGAGATTTAAGCTCATAGTTCGATGAATCGTTCGGTCGTCGATTTTTATCGAATTTCCCTATAAACTTCAGGTACACATATACTCATTCATAAACATAAAAGCGTGATTCTCATCTTTCGATAAAGTCTACCAAGTATACACCAAGAATCACAAGCAAATTTCTGGGACCGTATATATACTTCTTTCTTGCATTTGGTGAAGAAATAAACAAAAAACTTCGCCAGCACAATGGACTGATTTATTAAAGTGATAGAATATAATTACCTGCGAATTGCGGTAACAAATAATTAGAACTGCGCGATGTCAGGTAGAAGAACGATTAAGATCATAGTGTCGTCAGCGTTTCGGTAATATTAGCTCTAGCCATTATTGAGATTTTATTTATGAAAGTCTTTAGACAGTATTCAATCATGTATTTCGCTTAGTTGTCGAGGAAATTTTGATTTCATCAAGGGGAGTTTATTATATTTGTTGATATATACTCTTATATCAATGCAATGCCTGATTTTTTTCGATCGTATATTATATATTTAAAAGGAATTAGGATTTATTTGTATAGCCCGTATACGGCACTGTTATGTAACGGATATTCTTAAATAAACATTAAATTACATTTGTACTCTATTTGCATTCAAAATAATTTATTTATACCAAAGAGCTTACTTCTAATTCGTCCGAGTTTAATTTCTGTCGTAACTTTTTAAAAATGGTTATATCTAACTAAAAAAAAGTAAGTAAAAATACATCATTATTTATTTATGGTATTTTAAAATAACTCTTTCCTAGTTTTTTATTTATTATTTATTTCTTTATTTGTATTAAGCAGTAAGCACTTGAATGCTGAATTGGAAGGAGCGTATATTACCGATTGTAGTTCATAATATTTTATTTGAAAATTATAACTTAATTATGTAATTAACCGGCCTTTAATTGCCTAATAATTGTTTAAATAAAAATAGAATTCAGAGACCAAAAACGGTGCCGCCAAAAACCAAAAACCGGGGAAATTGAATGTGTAGTTATTGGTTTTCTAACATAACTTATTTGAGTTTAAAGTATATTTTCTTTTGTGCATGTGGATTTGCTATTTTTTATATGGAGTGTATCCAAACTTCCAATTCGTAGATGTTGCACTAACTGCGAAAAATATCGTTCTAAATTCGTGTGGATAATTCCCGCACTTATTGCAAAATATACCATTGTATGTTTGTGAAAGTGTAGGTATCGTTTCATTATTGTTAGAATACAATTGCATTAATTAAAAAATACACCTTCAAGACCTTAAACCGTTCATCCCCTTTAGTTGCAGTGAAAAATTATTCTGTGGCCCCTGATAAAATAAATAGTTTTATAATTCGCTAAAAAATTTGAATTTCATTATAAGTATCAATTAGCTACATACTATTGGAGTTTATCCAACTACTTCTTGTAGGCCTGCACCCTACACGAGAGCAAGGTAAAACAATGTTTAATTATTGTCTCGCTCTTGTAAATTCTTGAAGATTTCTCTCTTGTCTTGGATGTCCTGGCGCAGCCCATAAGTGGCCGTATCCAAGGTTCCACCAAGGTTTTTCTTATGTATTTTGACCTTCTGGGCCATTAATTAGTTATAAACAATTTTATGAATAATTACGAGAATTTCGCATTTTTACATCAAGGTAAGTAATTTTTTATAATTGTAATTTTTTATAGTATTTTAAGGCACAACATGGCACAAAATATGTACGTTATGTGAAATTAATAATAATAAAAAATATAAAATACATAAACAATTAAGACATCAGACAACTCTTATAAAGATATGTGAATGTAAGATGATAGCTTTAAAAAATTAACTTTAAACAATGTTATGATCTTTTCAAAATAATTTTAATAGCAAAAAATAAATAATAGTAAAAAATAATATCATTTATAGATTGTTATCCACTTTTGTTTTTAAACGTTACAATACACTTAATGTTGTATTTATTTTGAAATGTTTTTTCCCCTTTGGAACAGAATAAACAACGTTCAATTTCAGTAGCGACACAATAGCACGTTTTTCTTATGCATACTTTACAATTACAGCTAGGTAGGTAATTAAAATTGAAAAAAATAAAAATTCCAAGTAAAAATTAATTTAATAATTAATTTTTATTTTATTTTATTTTTAGACTTTTAATTTAAAATACTGTTCATAATTACACATATATATAGTATTCTTTAAATTTATAAATTTTAAATATCATACCAAATTATTAGTTGATAAATTTTATTATACTAGTCTAATTTTAAAGCTCCATTCTAATTTTAATAAAATTCAAATGTTTCAAATATTACACCTTTATAAAGATATATGTATACCTCACGATAGAAATCAAACGAAATTTAAAAAACTACACAACTCCTGTACACTTTCCTATCTATATACATACGAAAGCCATAACTCAATGTTATATGATTCAAAATTAGTCTCGGCCACGCACTCAACTCCAAATCTTCCGCAAACCCTTTTCCGCAACCTCACCGCAGCTACCTAGTTTTCACTCTTTTCTCCCGTCGACTCCTGCGCAGCGAGCAACATTGTCCCAGTCACCTCAAAGTGGGCTCCTCAACAAAAGAAAGAGAAACCTCAGCCGTCAAGGAGCGAGAGAGAGAGAGAGAAAAGATGCCTCGTTGAGATATCACCCAGTGCCCGCAATAAACGGTTTCCCGCGTCGCGCGCGTTCGTTTCTCGTTTTTCCCGGGAGGTCTCTTTCATAATAACAGACTGGGACCACAAAAGGAAGACGAGTGCATGATCCGGTCGGCAGCTCGAATCGATCATTCCGCCGCAACGCGTGTAGAGTCTCGCAGTCTGCGGGTGACGACTTTTACTCTTCTCCGAATTTTCGGGGACTGGTAGCCCGCGCGCAGTATGGGGGGAAGTCGATTTCACCTTTTCTGATTCACACGCGCATAGGGGGGAAGGGGGATAGATAGATATCCTGTGGAGTTGACGCGGGCGCGATTTTTATTTCTGGAGTGAGTATTGTGTTGTGGGTCGATCTATATTTTTTGTCGATTTATTATGTCGATGTGTGCGAGGGGCATAAAGCGTTTGATCGTAGATTGAGAGAGGAGAGACGAGTCTTTTTTGTCGATTTTCGAAATGAGGGCTTGAGTGGATAATTTTGGTCGACGGGGGCGTAAAATTGATTTATTTTGTGGTTCTTGAAAGTTTTGTGTGGCTGGAGGCGAGATACTTATGGTTCTTTTGTGGATACTTTTGAGCTTAAAAGTATCGTTTTTGTAATGAGTGTAAACATCTGCTTGTGAGAACAATTGAAACTTTTGTAGCTGTTGCTTTATCGTATATCAATGTATATTAAAAATGCAATGAAACAATTATATCACGAAATCAGTTGATATAAACCCATTTTAAGGTTTTATAAAAAAATAAAATTTTTTCATTCTCATTTTTAATCAAAACTTCTACGTCAATTCAATTTCATGGAAAGAAATAAAATGCTTTGATATTAGTCATGCAATGAATGTAACATTTAATCTTTCAAGATAAATTTATTATAAAACTAAGCTATATTGAAAGAGCATTTCGACGATTTCAAATTATTTAAAAATAAAAAAAATAACAAACGACTATAAAATAATTTTCCAATGGAACCATATAATTTCCAAAAATCTCAAGAATCAATAACTTTTCTTTCCGGAACCTCCCTATAAAACACTCTTCCAGCCGCCCGGCCATTTCTCCAATTACTCACACCTATACGTTCACATACACGCAGCCTCGCCCGCTCGCACCCTCGCACGAAAAACTCCCCCGCGGCTACTAATTCGTATCTACGCACGCATATAGCCGCGTCGTTACGTGATTTGCCGTAAGGCTTCTATATTCGTGGGGGCGACCCGCCTTGCCATGGCCGCGCCTCGCCAATCGCTCTCTAGCGCACGTTTTATTTATCGCGCGCGGTTCACCGCCCCCCCCCCCTTTCAACGATATATTTTCGGACGCGTATAAACTTCCGTCCCGGGCGCGCCGCGTTTGAAGATCGGTGATGTATATATGCGTAATTAGACGTAAGTGGTTTGAGTCGACGGCGACGACGATGATGATGATGCGAGCACACGACATTTTCGTCGGTGCGTTTGATGAGCGGAGTATGGCTAGTGAGTGCTTGGCTTTTTTTGGGTGGGTGTTCTGGTGTCGGGAGGAAAGGCTTTTCTTTTATCGGAGGAAATGGACTACTGAGGTTGGAAGATGTAAATGTTATGTTCTGGGAGTTTGGTGGCGGAGTTTCTTTTCATCTACATCTGCCCATGGATTAATTAGGAAAATAAAGTGATTGAATCGTGTAAATATTTTACATATATTTTAATTAATTTTATTTCAAATATGTCGACATTGAATGGGGAAAGATATAGAATAAATATATTTTTGTATGCCTTTGACATTTGATTGATTACTAGGGCTGCGCGAGAGCAAGACAATACAATATTTCTGTAACTATTGTCTCACTTTTGTAAATTCTTGAAAATTTTTCTCTTCTCTTGGTCTTGTCAGTCAATATGAAAAGTATTATTGTCTTGTCTTGAAATTCTTGATCATATTGGAGTTACGCAGAC